>JAEQBH010003607.1:600000-878973 GCA_016808115.1 Tetrastigma voinierianum
AGACTACATGTGACTCCGGGTCTGACTAGATCTCCAGAGTACGGATGACGTGAAACACATCATGGATCTTTCCAAGTCCGAGGTAATGCCAACTGGGTATGCCAACGGGATCCACTTCTTCTGACTACCCATGTGGGCGACAAATCCAGTGGGGCTCATCCTGCTCTTTTCCCAAATCTCATCACCTTCTCTTCCAAGGCGCGATATTTAAAAACACCTTTTCGCCGATCTCATATCGAATATCTTTTCTCATGCTCAAGACAGATTGCCTATCACACACCTTCAATCTCTCTAATCATTTCACTTTTTTCTTCAGTTTTTTATATCAAGCGTCGGGACCCGATCACTTTCTTTTCACTCGATTAAAGTCAGACATATTGGTGTTACACATTTTCTCTATATAAAGCCTCATAAGGCGCCGTTATCTTGATTGGAAGCGTTGTACACAAATTCAACTAAACGATGTGTTGATCTGACTACCCTCAAGGTCGATCCACCTGACTCCTTAACATATCTTCCATAATCTACGGATCCACTCTCTCGGATTGTCCGTAGTTTGTGGGTGGAGCAGTCTTGAAATTGATCGCGTGCCCAAGGCCTCTTGCAACTTTCCCCAAAATCTCGAAGTAAACCTCGGATCTCGGTCTGAAATAATGGTTATAGGAATCCCATGTAGTAAGACTGGCCTCGCTTGATATCTGACTGCGCTGGCTTGTCAAGTGAATAGTCCATTCTCACTTGTAGGAAGTGGTGGCAATCAATCAGATCTCTGCTGACCCTGGCGGAGTCATGCCTTCTCTTGTCAATGGTAGCGACCCTGAAAATCCATGGTGATTCGGTCTCATTTCCACTCGGTATTCTAAGTATGCAATAATCCCGAAGGAACTTGATGCTCTGCCTTTACTCTTTACAAACAGCTACAAATTCGACACATCTCTTTTCATCTGGACTACGAATGACATTTTTAAATCTCGATACATCTTTGTGCTCACAGGGATGGATAGCAAAAAGAATCCACTATGTGCATCTTCCAGTATGATTTCCTCAAATCCATTACAATCGGTGCCCATACCCGATCATATAATACAAACTCCATTTTCGTTCACTTTGTGAACTCAGTTTCTTTACCATTTCAATGCGATTTATCGATGGCGACCTTGATTTTCTCATCTTTCTTTTGTGCCTCTAGCACTCGATTGATAAACTACGGTCTTTTTATCAAACTCTGCCGCTCATTCATCGTCCTTATAATGAAAAATGGGCATTCAACGCTGAAGCGCCGTATTGACTTTCTACTCAAGCGTGGCCGCACATTGGCCTTTCGGGGTGATAATCGATCAACGCGGTCATAATCTTTATCGATTCCATGTCTCAGTTGCCTCAAGTTAGCTCTGTTGTGAGGCAAATACTTGGAACTCTCTTATGATCGGTGTAGATGAAACACTTCTCTCCATTACAAATAATGTGTAAATTTTCAGCGCAAGTAAATACAATTGCGGCTAATTCTAAATCTATGCGTGGAGTAGTTCTTTCAGAAGCTAAGTTGTCTTGAAGCATAGGCTACTCACTTTATCCTCTTGCATTAGGACACATCCAAGTCCATTTAGCGACGCATCACTAAAAAATCACATATTATTCTCTACCGCGGTCGGTTGAGGTAAACGAGACCTCGGTTAGAATGCTTTGACTTATCAAAACTTCTTTGACATATTTCCTCCATTCATACTTTACACATTTTTACGGGCGATCTAGTCGCCGAGTGCGGTCATAGAAAACCCCTTAGAATCTTACGTAGTATCTGCTAGTCGAGCTACGCATACTATAACATTTCTAGGTGCTTCCATTCCATGACCATATTTTCTTTGGATCTACTCGGATTCCTTCTTTCGATAATATATATACTTGAAAAGGACACTTCATTCTTAAAACTCACACTTTCGGTTGCATCTGGTACTCTTTTCTCAAGGTCTACAACACTACTCTAAGATTGTGTGTGTCATGACTATCACGATCTTTTGAATACAAGAATGTCGTCACATGAACACTACGACAAGCCAGACCACATACGATTGGGAAGAACCTGATTCATTAGGTCCATGGCGGCCCGGGCATTTGTCGATCAAACGGCGTGAGGAACTCATGTATCATATGGCGTCCTAAATGTCGTCTTATGCACATCGGCATCTTTAATTCTCAATTGATGATACCCCGGATCGCAAGTCGACTTTGAAAGATACTTGCACCTTCCGATTGGTGAACAAATCATCAATTCGGGTAACGGATACTTATTCTTCCGTTAACTTGTTCAATTATGCATGTCAATATGGCAAAATTAGTACCATCTTTCTTTTAACAAAAGCAGGGAGCTCCCCCATGGTGATACACTTGGTCTAATAAACCCTTTTTCTAGTAGTTCTTGCAAACTGCCCGATTTCAATTCTAACTGGCTACAGTGGAGCCATTAAATACTGGTGTAATGGATGGGTGTTTGGTACAACGTCAATAGCAAACTCGATCTCTCCTGTCTTGGGAGGCTGATCCTGGTAACTCTTCCGGAAACACATCCGGAAAGTCGCTAACGATGAGGATACTCGGATCGCTCGGCCTTGCCTTTCTTAGTATCAATCCGCAGCCAAGTAGGCTTCACCTCTTTCAGCGCCATTGTTTTAGCGGTGGCTGCGGATATCACGATGAATAGGTAATTTGACCTCTCATAGATGAAGTTACTTCATCTTCATTCGGTGTCCTCAAGGTCACTCTTGCTGTTTACGATCCAGCTATCGCTCGGTGTTGGGACAACCAATCCATCCCGATATCACATGAACTCCACGAAGGATAACTCAATCAAATCTCCCAAAAATTCATACTCTCGTATTTTGATGGGACAATCTCTATATACTCTGTTCACAATAACACTATGGCCAAGCGGGTTCGTCACCAAGATGTCATACTCGGTTTCACTCCTCGGCAATTTACCTAAGTTGGGTATGTCAGTACATATGTATGAATGAGTCGATCCTGGATCTATCAATGCATGCATAATAGTATCAAAGATAGTAAAATTAGGCTATCATACGGAGCGTCGGTATCTTCTTTCATTGCATATGCTCTAATTTGGAGCACGATATCTTGCCTCACGGCGTTTGTGTCCGCTGTCTCTCGGAACACCGGTGATGCAACACTCTTGTTGCCTTTTGGCCGCTAAAAATTTGTACCCCCTGATGCGAGGTCTGCGTAAATAGGCAGGCTCTAGAACAATCTCTTGCTCTATGCTCTTTGGATCCTGGAAATCAAACAAGGCACTGTAAGTCTTCAACATTCTCCTTTATGATTTCTCCTTGATGGGAGCTTGATGGGGAATGTCATCCTCTAGAAGGACCTCTTTGGTGTACTCGCGACTAACGGTGTTAGTAGAGTGAGTATTCCTACCGGTAACTTTGGTATAGGGTGGCGTTGGAACCATGTGGTCCCACAATTTCTTCACTTTGTTGTTGTTGCGAGATCGGGTGACTTGGATTTTCTTTTCATCTTTTATCCTTTCTCTCTTTTTCCTCTTTCTTTACTCTTTCCGCATTCCAATGCACGTATCATGATTTTGGAGAAATCCTCCTTGGAAAAATCTTTGTGACATGGAGTAGAATATGGTCATTAAAGTAGATCTTCAAACCTCGGCCTTTTCTTCCTCGCTCCATAGTATCTCGGGAGCATACTTTCAATAGAGGTGAATTCTCTTTGATATTCGGTCACGGCTCATACATGCTGCAGTTAGCAAACTCTAGTCTCATGTTGTTAAGATAAATGCGACCCACATATTGCTTCTTGAACTCATCCAAGAAGAACTCCCATGTAACTCTCTCTGATGGTGCGATCCTAGTCACGGAAGCCCTGTGATAAGCCTCGTCTGTAATGTGTGAAATTCGCCGCATTCAAACTTCTCTTAATTTGTCTGATGCATTTACCTGACATTACTTCGATTCCTCTCGAGCCAATTTTACGCCATAGAAGGCTCATCCTCTTTCTTTCAGCCAAAATCTGGTCGGTACCTTGCCATTCTCGATGGTGATCGCTTTGGGCTTGATGCGGTGGTTACTTGCGTCTTTCGCGATGCTGAACCGTTCTTTGGAGGATACCCATAGTACCTCCCGCCACTTGTTCTGGTTCATTCATTGGTGGGGCATGGGATGCTTGCCCACCTTCCACTAAGCGAGAGGCTGTTTGGCGAGTCCTGGTCATCCTCGACCTTTGGGGAAGCGAAGCGTCTGCCTTATCCCCCATTAGAACCAGTGATCTGCGTTAAAGTCATGTCATCCTTCATATGCAAATGAAATGCGTGTTATACACAATTTCAAAATCATTTACAAACAATTTCAAAATCATTTGCAAAAAAAAAAAAAAAATTCAAAATCATTTTGTAGAGCTAGCCCTAAACCTGAGCTCGATGCAATCCAGGTGTAGGACCCCTTACGACCGGCAGTTTGGGGCGGATCAGAGCAAGTCGGGATGCCACTAAAATCACTCAATCCTCAAAATCATATAAATCATATCTTCTGGAAGCTTAATTTCAAAATTGGGCAAGCCCGTAAACATTTAACTTTAACAATATACATTTTACAATGAAGGCATTGGGTGCTTTTTCAAAATGATTTGCAAAATAGATGTTAAAAGTTCAAATTGTTTTACATATTATCAATATCAAAAGAAAACATGAAATGAATGCACATGTAAGACATATAAAATTTCTTTCTTATGACCGGGCGCTACCAAGTCTGGGTGCTTTGGATCATTTTCTCTCACTTTCGAAGTACTGCGCATTGGTAAAAAGCAATCGCTAAGCATTACTCATGGTAGTTCCTATAAAATCCATTCCTCGGTCCGAAGCAAAATGAATTCATGCGATTTAATAATTGACCTTTCAATCTTTTGGATGATCAATATAAATACGATACATATCTTTGTTGCATATATATACAATAAATTATAGTTCATTGATCATCCAGTAAATACATTTCATAATCAATATTTCGCAATCTCAATCAATTCAATTGTGCTGCAAATTCGAGTTCAGTTACGCAAATCAATTGATTCCCGAAATTCAATTCGATTGTGCGGATGGTGAGTTATGAATCAATTAGGTTCGTACCAAATCAATTCGATTATACCCGATCAATTGATTTATGCCCTTAACAAATTTAACTATGTCTTCGTGCTCTGGGATACTTCGAGTCAAGCCTTTTTTGATCCAGTGAAACTGCGAGGCCGGTATCACATGGTTTTATAACACAGTCACAGTCCCATTTGGAGCTCTTTGACTAGTTATAAACAATCAAATAGTGAACCTTCTGCGTCTGGAGTCCATTTGTTTGCTAATCGGAATTGGCAAATCAATAGTTCGCGATCTTCTTTATTTGACCATATTGAGTATACCAATCTATCATGTCCCGAAATGAACGGTTAACATTCTAATGAGGCGTTAAATCTTATAGCAAAATATAGTACAATATATGCGCTTGTATAAACGATTTATTTTCAATAATCATACGATTTTATATGCAAACATTTCTGATCACTTTTCTCAAATCAATTAAATCAATTCAATATGCTTTTAGAACAAACATGCAAAAACTTGAAACTGAGGAATAGAATTCAGTAGAACAAACCAATCTTTGCTGATTCCAATCCTTGGAATCTAAATCTCGAATTGGCTTCTCCTGCATAAATGGAGTCCTTATTCAAAACCATTAAAGAACAATATTATTCATGTACTAGTAGTTTTGGATTGGATTGATTTCGGAGTTTAATATGAGTTCCAAATTCAATAGAATATATAGATGGATTCCTGACTCCAATGGAAACTCCATAGAGTCCAAGAACACCCGAATCGGAGTTTGGACGAAGGAGTTATGACCTCCAGAATTCGGAGGTCATGCACCTTGATCAAATCCACAGGCCACGACGAGTGGGCTGGCCTGGACGAAAGCTTGATCTATCACCTCAGTCAAACATCTTTACATCCTCATGTGAGCATATGAAAGTATTCTTGACTCAATGGGCTTCCATAGGAGTCCGAGAACACTCGAAAGCAGATTCGGACGAAGAGAAGATGCCAGGCCTTAGAAGTTGGTGGTCATGCGTGAGTCAATACTGACGGGATTGGCCACATTGACAGTGGCTTTGTCTGGACGAGCTCAATCTAACACCTCGGTCCTGACATCTATCCTCCTCGGGAATATGAATGTATTCTTGACTCAATGGCTTTCCATAGAGTCGAGAACACCTAAATCGGAGTTCAAGCGAAGGGATATGACCTTCGAGTTGGAGGTCATGCGTAGTCAACCACGGCGGAGTTGACAGGCGACGAGTTGAGACTGACCTCAGTAATCTTGGTCTATCACCTCAATTCTGACATCTAATATCCTCCTAAGGCATATGAATGTATTCTTGACTCAATGGGCTTTCAGCCAGAGTCAAAGGCAGCCTAAATCGGAGTTCAAGCGAAGGGAATGCTGACGCTTCGAAGTTGGAGGTCATGCGTAGTCAACCCTGACGAGTTGACATGAACTGACGAGTTGAGATGACCTCGGTAAACTTGGTCTATCACCTCGGTCTGACATCTACTAGCCTACTCAGGCATATGAATGTATTCACGATATTAGACTTCGCGAGTCGAGAACACTTTCGAATAGGAGTTGAAGCGAAGGAGATATGACCTTAGAAGTTGGAGGAGGTCATCGCGTAGTCAATCTGACGAGTTGACTGAGCCCGGCGAGTTGAGATGACCTCAGTAAACTTGGTCTATCACCTCGGTCTGACATCTAGCCTACTCATTTTATGAATGTATTCTTGACTCAATGGGCTTTCCATAGGGAAGTCACAAGAACACTCGAATCGGAGTTAATGAAGGAGATATGACCTTCAGTTGGAGGTCATGCGTAGTCAACAGCAGCCAGTTGAGCTGAAGCCCGACACATCCTGGACAGTGAGGAGCTCTACGGGACGAAATTTGAAAACTCACGGGGCCGAATTCTGGCGACCTCTTTTGCATGGGTTCTTCTGGAAGAGGCCTCTGCTGCATGAGTGCGCGCTGACCTCTGTTTGCATGAGGTCTGGCAGGCCTGCAGCAGCCCCGACCTCTATGGTGACCTCTACGCCGTCGGTGCATTCGGAGTAAAAGACCATGGCTTGGTCCACGGGGTCGAATTGAAATTCAAAAGCCTAACATCAATTTCACTTATGTGGCTACAGTTTCCCAGAACTTACTGCCAAATTCCTTTATTTAGTACTCAAAGAACTTCCGTTCTAAGGTCAGGCTGGTTGGCCCAGGGTGGAAGTAGGCAGGCAGTTTAAGCTGGGGTGACCTCAATAAAGGACTGGCTTAGTCTACAGAGGTCCAGAATTGAAGGATATTCAAAAGCCTAACATCAAGTTCATTGAGTGTGTCTAACCTGAAGGACTCACTGCAGATTCTCTTTATTTTTTACCCCGAATTCGGCTCTATGGTCCAGAATTTGTCATGTATCACAATGTAGCGACAGGGTAGAAAAATGACCAAAGTAGGGAAGACCTGCCTCTTGGGTTTGTGAAACTCCCAGATTCCGATCTCTACTTGCAGCTCGTCCACGAGAAGGACTTTCCCTCTTGTAGCCTAGGACCTATGGTCCGATCGTTGAAATCTAGAAAGAGTGAGGCTTCTCACTCTAAAATACTACATTTCTGTTTTCCTTTTCTTGTGGATCCTCTACGTCATTATTTTCAAGAATTCCTCACTTTCCTACATACCACGTACCTTTGTTGATTTTTCTTTTTCTTTATTTCTTTTTGTATTTAAGTCCCTCCATTTCTCTATTATTCTTCATTTAAGTCTCCTATTTTCACTTAGACATATAAACTTACACAATTGACCCTTAGGTCCCCATTTTACAATTTCCATATTTTCTCTTTTCATGGGTTTATTTACGGATTGATAATCATTTAATCGATATTCATCTAAAAATTTCGAAAATACCCAAGTTGGCTCCACCTATACCGGAATATATAAAGATTTTTATTATAAGAATTTTAGGAGTATTTTGGGCGTTACAAACCTCATATTTGGCCTGTTATTGACTTGGAGGCCGAATGAGTATTCCATATGTATCCATGCGGAGAGAGTTAGGATCAATACTGCACCCTTCATGGCGACAGCGGCCGAGTCTACGGATAATCTCAGATAGGAGGTCGGATTGCTAGTTGGGTAACCTCAGTAGACTTTCTTTGAGTGAAATTATGATGAAATTTGCCGAATCGCCCTTTTCTGGTGTCCTTGGTTTGTGCACGATGTCAAATTCACCGGTTCCTGGCCACTATCGACCACTTCTAGGAGTTTCTGGTTATCTGTTTGCTTCATCGGATATCGGAGTTGGAACTTGTTCAGTATAAGCTTGGGTAGGTCGGACTTGGATGTAGTTTCAAAGCCGGTCCGGCACTCCATCTTTGGTGCCTCTCCTCCCAGCTCCCCTCGAGCTCATTTGCCAATAGTGAAATGAGTTTATTGCACCTAATCCAGTTCTCTTACTAGGCGACACTCAGTTGCAAAGTCTGAAATATGGCGGACTCTGAGAGTGGGGAGGTTCTCCCAGGAAGACACTAGAATGGGGAGGCTCGGGTGGAGTTTTGAGTGCGAGTGACAGCCTCTTGGTAGTGTCATCCCAATGGAAGGCCTTTTGAACTGAAAAGTGACCAGCTGTCGTTAATATATATCTGACGTTTCGTGTAGAAAGCTGTTCTCTCCTGCATCCAGTGTGTTGAATGTCTTTAATGTTTGAAGGAGGTAGCATATCAAGCACGACCTTTATCTTATCTAGGTTTGCCTCTATTCCTCTGCTGTTGACTATAAAACCCAAGAACTTCCCGGTGGAGACTCGAAGCGCGTTGTTTGGGTTAACTATGTGCAGCTTTTAGGACGGGGAACGCCTCATTAAATGGGTTATGTGGAGGCGGCTTTTGCGATTTTACCGATTATGTCATCTATATATACCTCCATAGATGCTCAATTTGTTTTACGGAACATCTTGTTCTGACCTTTGTGCAGTGGCTCCTACGTTCTTCGGTCAGAAGACAACCTCCAATAACTGATGAGTTCACGACCGGTGACAAATGAGGTCTTCTCTTGGTCATTGGGTCCATCTTGATTGGTTGTAAATTTAGAGAAGGCGTCCCAGCTGAAAATTTGAGGTTAAAGTGAAGCCAGAGGCGGGTGGCGTCTTATGGGATAATCGAGGGTAGGGAAGCTATCCTTTAATGAATACGGTGATGTCTGTGAAATCAGGTGCAACCGCCCTTGCCATTTTCTTTTTAGCGAGAACAACGTTAGCCAACCATTTAGAGTCTTTGCTTACCATTAAGCTCAACTGGGAGCTTACCAACCTCTTCATTAATGCTTCTATCTTTTAGGGCAAAACTCTTTCTCTTTGGCAATGAAGCCAAGGAGGGATTGATTCAGCACATGGGTGATCAACTGTAGGAATTAGACCCACCCCGTATCTTCACATTTCCATGAATATAGGTTATTAAAATGGATAGAGGAGCTTATGATGTCTTATCTTGGACCTATGTAGACAAGGTGTTACGGCTGATCCACTTGAAACATATAAACTCTAATTCTTACAGTGCAGTCGGGTGGTTACCTTGTCTTGCATGTTGAGCTGTGCATGTAGATGTTATACCGACCATGTTTTGCTTCATTGGCGTGGAAGTAACATTCATATTTATCTTGTTGATTTCCTCGGACCATTCCTCTCCATTTACGATTGCAAATTCGATAACCAATACAATCTGTGGAGGAGCAGCCTCTCTTGTGAGGAGGAACATACCATTAACATGTTGTATGTAGATGGGGCATCTACTGTGAGGGAATCTCTTCGTTCATTGTTGGATGGGATCTCCCCAGTGAGCATGCCGTCCCGAGGCGTACTTTTCTTTTGAGAACCAGCGTAGGCGGCGTTGGCTGGCTCTAACTTCTCCTTCCAATGCCCATTTGTCGAAGTTGATCTGAGAGATGATATGTCGGTCGAGCTTCCATTGTCGTGGGGACCACGTAGATCGTTTTATTAAGCTCTGGAGTTTTTATCTGGCCCAGGTCGTCATGGGAATGTTGGCCGACCTTCCATGTCGAAGTACGAAAGGTTATGGTAGTATCCAGCCTAGGAAGCTTGGATATTGTTTGTACTATTAAGGTTTCCTCGTCGATCTTCTGTAGTAGGCAGCTACGTTGAGTTGGACTCTCTGCCTCATATGAGCCCTCGGGGAGATTACATGGATTTCTCCAGTGGGTGATCTTGAGCTGGAGTTGGTGACAGTGGTGGTGGGTGGACGTTCTTTCCCTTACGAGGCCACGTGTCAATTTGAGATGTCCACGTCCCGATCAGTGTTGATCTACTTTTCTGTTGGATCGCAGTCATTAGTTAGGTGTCCATGACCCTGTGGAACTCAGGTATTTAGTGTCGTCTCTTTTAGCGGTCGGCTTGACACGGGATGGCCACCTCGAAGCCTTTCATGTTGCACCTCGGCGTGAGGACCTGCGACGAAATTTGTCGGAGGGTGTCTTGCAGGAGTGAATACCATTTCTTCTTATTTCAGTGCAGTGGTCCATCAGTCCTGATGTTCCTCGTCTTGTGGGGACCACTCTGCATTTCTCTGCTCCTCCTTGAGTTTGTCCACTGATAACACATCTCTGGGAAGCCCGATTTCTCTTTTTTGTAAGCTCCTGCCATTTTCCTTTTGAGTATAAGAGCTTCTTTAGCCTTGGGACGGGAGAGACCCTCACGATATATACATGCGCCCCCGAAAATACCTAGAATTTTATAATAATTTTGTTATATATTGCAGGTACTGGGTGAGCAAACTTGGGTTTTTAAGGAAAATTGATAAATTGACAAGTTATGAAATGATAAATTTAGTGAGGCAGGAAATTTTGGGCACTAGAACAAGATAAAATTGAAATTTGCCATAAGGGATATAAAATCATAAAGGAGTAGAGATGGGCCATAATAGAAATAAAATAAGTTGGATTGAAATAAGATAAATGGGGTGCTAGAAATTAGAATGGCATAAGTTTAGCTGCAAAAAGAAGGAGTCTAAGGTTACAAATGCAAAATGAAAACTTAAAACAAAAAAGTGATTTTCTTGTTGGGCCAAACATAGCCTTAACAACACATGGATAGGCAAAATTTTGGTCTGTTTGGAGGACCAAAATGTAGAGAGAGAGAGGGAGAGGAAAGAGAAGAAGAAGAAGAAGAAGAAGAAGGAGGAGGAGAAGAAAAAGATCAAAAAGGTATGTTTGCAACTTGGGATCAAGTGTATTTTGATTTCCTAAGGCTTTGGTTTGGAGAATTCTCCTCCTTTGTCTAGGGTTTTGTGGAAAGATCACACAAACCCTTAACTTGTTGAGGTTAGGTGGGTAAAACCCCAAATGGTAGAAAAACATGGAATCCTCCCTTTGAGGTTGGATTCTGTGGTTTAATTGCAAAGTAAAGGGTTCAGGTTGGAACAAACCCTAGCAAATTCTTGTAATTGAGCATGTGTATGAGTTATGACCCATATTAGAGTTATTACACAGGAAAATCATGAAAAGTTTTGATAGAAAGATATGTAGTAGTAGTATTTAGTATAAAGAGATTATAAGATGAATTTGGAGTGGTCTCAACGTGTTTTATGGAGTATTGGGTTGAATTAGATTGTAAAATGTGGAAAAATGGGAGAAAATACACATTACGGGCATTTGCGGGGACATGTACCGGTACACCTTGAGCATTATGCGGTACACCTTCGAACAGTGTGTGCCGGTACACATTAGGGGTGTCTGGGGTACACCTTGTACGCTCAGGTTCGTCGATTTTACGTATTTTGGTCCTGCTTTCTCATTTCTTATCCGATTTGAGTGATTCAAGTGGCCAATTAAAATAGACTTCAAGGAAAACCAAACATAAGGAAATAGAAATTGTCAAATTCTGAATCTAAGTGGCCCAAAAATTCACTCAAAGTAGGGCTATGTGCAAGCCAATTCCTGCATAAGTTTGATCATAGAGTAGTCCGAGTTGTTTCGGACGTATCTTGAGTTTCGGTGCTCCGATTTGGGTGATTCCAGTTGGAGGAGAACCCTTAGCACCTTAGATTTAAATGAGTACAAAGAACCAGTGTCAAATATGGAGACAAGGCACTGGAAAATGAATATTGCCAGGCTGTTCATCGGGTAAGCTGGAAATTGTAGACTAGTTGGCATGAAAATGACATAACTTTAGTTTGGATAATCCGATTGGAATGATTCCAATTTCTAAGTAAAGTAGACTCATAGAGGAATAAGAATGAGACTAAGTAAAAAAAAGCGTCTGGAAATTACCTCGCCGCCTCATAAGCCGCTTTGCCTCGAAATATCAGTTAGAATGATTATTTGTTTAATCCACCTAGAAATTGAATAAATTGTATTTGACTAAGTCAGGTGAAGGCGATAGCGACCTAGGATTGACATCGAAAGCGAATCGATAATTGGTTTGTTCTATACTTGTTCTTTATTCTAGTTTGTTCACTACACGTTCTTTATTCTCATATTGCTCTCTATTCGCGTGCCCATATATATATATCGATTAAAATGATTAGTATTTGAAATGTTTGACAAATATGTGCATGTATACGTGTATTTGAGCTAAGCCAATTCATTGCATAAAAGTAAATTGATTTGAAATGTATTATTGAGTGAACTGATATGTGAATTCACAGTAGATTCGTCATGAAGATAGCAAGTATTTGTCTAATGCAGAAATCACATTTACTCTTGAATAATGAAACGGATGAGTTCACCAAGCGAATGCATCGTGGATATGTACGACTTCTATAGTCATATGTGAGGCGGTAATATTGAGCGAAATCAGCCTCTTGAATGACAAAAGCGAGACGAGGATTCTGTTTGAATGCATCGTGAAGGAATTAATTCTATAGTCATATGTGAGGCGGTAATATTGAATGTGAAACCACATTACTCTTGAATGACAAACGGTGAGGATTCACCAGGCGAATGCATCGTGGATGTACGAATTCTATAGTTATATAAATGGAATCACAAACCGAACTTAGCTTGATGGTATTGAAAAGTGTATTTGTATAAGTATCTTTACATTACAACGATATTTAATATAAAAGCATTATTTTGAAGTAAATGCATGATTTATATGAACGAAAATGGAATGCAAAGTATAGAACCACTAAGCAGCAGAAAATGCTTGGCGTATTGTTTTATCAATGCGAGTCAGAAATGATAGACATGAAGCAAGACCAGATCGAGGAGCTCGAGTCATAGAGAAGAGGAATTCTGGAGTATACTCAGTCATATACCTGATACTCCATTTCTTCGAACATTGACATTTTGTAAAGCGGTTGAACTCTGAATCATTTTTTGTAAAGGCATTTTGTTAAATATAGCGTTATGAATCTTTTGTTAATTGTAAATGTTTTATGGGCTTGCCCAGTGAATTGCTTCGAAATTACAAAATTTAAAATGAATAAAATAAGCCAAATGTTTTGATAAGATAATTGAAATATCGAATGTGGGGCTCGGCTTGGATCCCATGCTTAAGTTCAGTCGAGGAGTTGATTGCGACTCTTTGAAAACTAAGATTTAATAAAAGCGATAACTAAAAGGATTTGATTAATGGCTAAGCGGCGTCCAGGGGTTTGGTTTGAACTTCGCCCAGGCAAAGTCGGACTAGGCTTCGAGTTTGCAGCGGCTTCTGTCTTGGTGAGGACCTCGTCCAATGCTTGCTGGTTCTTTGGGAAAGACGAGAGAACGTGGAATCTTTTCTCTTGCACTGACCTGCAATGAGCGGTGTGTGAGCTTCGTCGAACATCTACTTTGGCGACTCCGTTATACGAGACATATGACCTCGGGCTTTCACGAGAGCTGTATGGTCGGAAGGTGATAACTCTCACTTCTGTCGTCCTTGCTCCAGGTAAGTGGGAGACGAATGCGATGGAAAGTTATATGAACGATGAGGTGGAAGACGACAGGAGTCTGTTAAACCAGGCCAATGTTGGGCCCTTTAGTGTGATAGCGAAGGCTGCCGTCACGAGAATCACGATGTCAGGTGCGGAGTTCCATGATTTTTGTATGTATTGAGGTGGTCTGTGGGGTCTTTTGTTGCGTGAGCGTCTCGTCACGCTAGGAAGGAAGTGCGGCACCCCCAGCGTGAATGGGGATTCGGTTTGACATGCCGGGCGTCCATGGGGCGGAGCTCGACCTTCTTTAGCTTCCTTCATGTGGTTGATTTCTTGTTGGACGTCCCTGAACCTCTGCTCCCACGATCGCTCCTCTGTCTCCTGCTGATAAAGGATGGGCCCCTCGCCTTTGTTGTTCCTGCCATGCCTCTCCTCATTGCGATCCTCTCCGGGGGGTTGGTAAGGGTCATGCTCCTCGGTGTGGCTAGTTTCTCCTTCTCTATCCACTTCTCGACGAGGGTCGAGGTGTTGCTCTTCTCGGATAACAGGGTTTTGGCCTTTTCCGGCTTGTCGTGTCTCCTGGGGGCATTGTATTTGCCTGGTGAGTTGCTCCGACTCTTTCAACAAGTGTTAATTGGTGATACGGAGCGCCTCCACCTCGTCTGTGTTGACCTGCATAGTTTCTAGCGTGCCTCCGGGAGGTCGGCTATCCACGTCGCCTGGCTGGTCTTGCATCCTTGGAGGATTGGCGTGGCTCACAGCGTGTTCAGGAGTTGATACCATCGATCGAGAGGTATTTGTTGTAAAGGCGTCCGTTCCTACGAGCGGCGCATGGCCGGTGATGCTTTTCGGCCGGCCCCGGGGTACAGGCGTCTTTGGAAATTCTTTG
This sequence comes from Tetrastigma voinierianum, assembly GCA_016808115.1. Lineage (NCBI taxonomy): Eukaryota > Viridiplantae > Streptophyta > Magnoliopsida > Vitales > Vitaceae > Tetrastigma > Tetrastigma voinierianum. The sequence goes on from JAEQBH010003607.1 coordinate 614,852, forward strand.
GTCGATCCGCTTTCTGCGGACGTTGGGCTCCTGCGTAAAAAACAAGAAACAAGGGCCAGGCGGGCTCCTTCAGTTGCCTCTCGATGCCTAAGCCGAGTTCTTTGGGAGAAGAGAATATCTTGCTTAGGAAATGAGTTGGTGTATATGCAGTGCACTTTCACCCAGATGGGGTGACACGGTATTTATAATGTGATCACTTATTAATTTTCTAGTTGGATGATGACACAGAATAGTATATTTTCTTGTTGGAGGATGACATAGAATAGTATATTTCCTTGCTGGAGGATAACACAGAATAATATCTTTCCTTATCGTAAACCGATTAATAAGGGATAATTGATAGACAATAATTAGGAAATATACTACTTTCCTAATTGGTGAAGATAAGGTGTTTCTGTCACAGTTCACTGAAGCTCGTTCTTTTAAAAGGGTGAGTTGGTACTTGTTTTCGAGCCTCCATTTGGGGATACGTTAAAGGCCACTACTCGCTGGATTACGGGCGCTTTTTAATCCCCAGCGTTTGGAGCTGCGTCTTGGGTTTGCACGCTTATTATTTCAAATCCCATCAAATATAATGAATGCATTTAGAGATTAACGGGACAATAGTTTTAATAGCAATCTATCATTTTAATAATTATAAATAAAAAATATTCAAGTTACAATATGGATTAGTTTATTAGTTACAAATCACAGGATATTTTATTCCTACAGTCTCAATTTGGTTCCATTTATATCAATTAAGATATAAGAAAATTAAAAATCATACCAATATAATTGGACTTCAAATTTTTTAAATTCATCAGACTTTAATAATGATTGAAAATCAAATCAATTTGATCGATTTTTAATTTATTGAAATTAATTTGATCTTGCCTTTATTTTTTCTTATTACTTTATTGCTGATGATGCTTTTCAACCTGAATCGGGCTTTATCGCAGGCCGGGATTTGCCGGGCCGGCCCGTTGTCTCTGACGTCTGCGTTCTCTCAAGAAAAACAAGAAACAAAAGGATTGGCAGGGTTTGTCTGGCCACCTCCGATGCCTAAGTCAGTTCTTTCCGATAGAAAAGAAGATCAACTTCTAGAGGTTAGTCAGGCGTAAGCTCATGCATTCTCAATCAGATGAGGTGGTCCGCCGGCATTTATAATGGGTGATCATGATAACTTTCATAGTTGGATCATGACACTAAATAGTATATTTCCTTATTGGAGGATGATACGATATTCCTCCCATTGGGTGAGAGATTTTATTTCCTTATCGTAAACTGATTAATAAGAGATAATTGATGGGTAATAATTAGGAAATATCCTATTTTCCTGATTGTTGGAGATTGAGTGTTTTCTTCTAATACCTGGATTCATCACACTACCTTTTAAAGGGTGAGTTGGGCCCTCGCTTTGAGCCTCGCATTTTGCATACCCATTATGGCCTATTGCTGGTACTGGGCTTGTTTTTAATCCAGATGTTTGGGCTTGCGTCTTGGGCTTGCGTACCTATTATTTCAAACCCTATCAATTACCATTAATTATGTTTATGATTATTTATATTTGACTTATAGCAACTGCTTTTGTTTTTAATCATTTTACAAAACAATTTATCTCTTAATTAATTTTGTTGCATTTTGTCTATCTATTGATTCTATTCATATTTTTTTAGTAGTATTTTAAATTTAATTTAAAATGAAATGCAAAAAATATATTTATGAATCTCAACTAAAAAATTTATTTTATAGGTTAGGTCCATGAGACAAGGTAAAAGAGTTTTTTTTTTTTTTTTTGAAAGAAGGTAAAAGAGAATATTCTATCTTATTCCATTTATCAAATATAACTTATAACAAGAAGAATAGTAACAAAATCGAATGAAAAAATGAAAAAAAATAATTTTAAGAAACAGAAGAAATACACTTTTTTTTTAGTTACTATGATGATTGTAACATTAAGTTCAAATTATAAATAATTGTAATATTTTTAAATAATAATAATAATAATAATAATAATATTTGTTGACATCTATTATTATTATTATATTGGTTTTCCTCCCTATATATATATAGGCTGTAACCTTCTTGCTCCCCTGGGCATGTAATCCATGTGACCCATCTACCTGGCTCCACATCCTCTTCTCGTACCCTATGACTTTCTGTTTCTCACATTTTCCATTGTACTAAACAAACATTGCATGAGAAAATCCTGCGAATTTCCCGAGAAAATCTGTTTAGATAGTTTCGGATACTGTCACTTCAATTTTGGAAAATCCATGTTTGTTGTTGTCTCAAGAGTGTTGATATACAGTAGTGTTGATAACACCACAATTCAATGATAATGTGTACATGTGAATCTCTCTAGGGCTTTGTATTCGATACAGAGATGATAGCATTGAGAAGTGATTGAACTTGGCTTTGTAGAGAAGTAAGCAATTGTAGGCAAAGACATTTTGATTAGATTTTTCATTTTCTTTCAGTAGTGTTTTTTTTTTTTTTTCTTGTTGGAAAATGGACTCAGAAAATCAAGATCGTTGCTCCCCGGGAAGGTCGGAACTGGATGAGACCTCTGAAGGAACTCAAAAGTAATTCTAACTATTCCGTTTTTTTTTTTTTCTTTTGTAACTCGTCTATGAAGCTCATGGTATTGTTTTGCTATATCGGATGTTTGGTTGTTGAGAAAACCGAATTTGAGAATTTTGAGGTTCAGTAGTGCGGGGGATTTTAGTTTTTGAGCACGCGAAATAATAAAAAGTTTGACTCTAAATTTTATTTTATTTTTTTTCCCTGCATTTTCTTTGCAACCAAATGGAAAATTATTGTTTGGTTTTGTTTTCATGATGCAGACAGTCAAAGATTTCATATGCGAGGGATTTTCTGTTGTCTTTGGCTGAGCTGATGAAAGCAAAAATTTACCTAGTGGATTTGATTCATCCCTCCTGAGGTTAGAAGCCATATTATTTCATTGGTCAATTATTGTTGTTACTGCTGTTGAATTCATTAATTTATTTGCATTTCGATTACTATTTTACTGTTACTCGGTACGAGTCCATATAGTTCTGATTCAAATGTTATGAAACAGCGAATTTGATGATCCAAACAGTGCAATGTCAGAATGTCACAGAGTAGATTCTGATCAGTCATTGCATACTTTCAAGAGCAGTGTATATTCTTCATCACAGTCCAACCATAATTCAGGTGTGTGGGTTGAGTTATTCTCATTTTACCATTACCCTTTAGTGCATTTGCTTTTTTTCTTTCATTTTCTCTTTATCACACAGCTTGGTTCTGTTGTAGACAGTACTTTGAGTTATTTTTTAGCATGGAATAGCTTTTATTGGTGAGTTCTGGTGTGAGGATATGCTTCATTACAAAAAAGTTATGATAGATCTGAGCTGATTCTGACTTAATCATGAATCATGATGTGTGGTTATCTACATAGTTGTGTGAGGAATATGCAAATGAAAATGCTTTTCCCTTGAATCTGTGGCTCTAAAATAAATCTGAGGTGCTTTGTAATCTACTAAGTTATTGTAGCTGATGTTAGATCTGTCAAAGGAAGGAAAAAGTTGAGTTTGTACAAGAGCTGGTGACAGAATAAATTCTAAGTTTGTTTAGTCATCTGTAACAAGGATTAGAAATTACATGGGTAGAGTAAGGAAGGAGCTACAATGATGAGGGCAAAGCCAGAACAAGATGAGATGAAGTGGTATAGAAACTTGATGGCCTATGATATAAATGAAAAATAAAGATCCTAAGCATTGTGAGATGGTGAAACAGGATAACCACAAACTGTTCCAAGTGGTTTAGGTTTTAATGAATTAAGTTTAGAGTATATGAGCAGACCTCCATGGCTTTGAGTTTGAGAATCTAGGCCTCATCACATATTTTGTCTGCTGGATTTGCAAGACCTTGTTCAGAAATATGTGCGGTAGTCTATAACTGCTAACATGTGGCTCCAGTTAAAAAGTTGACTCGATCATTAGATCAGAAACACAAAATAGTTTGTTCCATGTCATTGGTCTCACATTTCTCAAGTTCATTGCTGATTATGCACATGAAGTTTGGAAGTTAACAACATCAATATTATGAGGTAACCCAACCAATACCTTGTGCATGTGATCATCCCACCATTGGATCTGTTATAAGTTCCTGTAGTTACTAGTTACATAAATATAGCTTCCATATGCAATATGCTCTCTACATGGTAAGATGGGTATAGTGCTTTTGTTCAGATGGATAGGTGAATAAGTGCTTTTACTGGCTGAAGATATATTCTTCTCTAAATTTTCTTTTCATTCAGTGGGAATAGAAGCAATCTCACCATATGCATAAGGGTTAATATTTTACGTTTGTGTGATCTTGTTGCTATTAGTCTGTATTTGGTTCATTATTATGCATAAACAGATTATAACTTTATTTTCCACATTTAAAAGTTATGCAGGTTTCTGGTGAAGGAATTTTTGGTATCTTTGGTTTTTGCTATATGCACTTTGTCGCATGTTGAATCACGCTAAATATGAATTCTTAGTCTCTGTTTGTTGCTCTGCATCTACCATGTACTGTTGCCATATTGGCATCAGGTTGACATTTGTCAATGTCTATGTTGCAGGAATTGGTCCTGAGTTTGTGGTTTTTTGTCTAATAATGTTGGATTGTACTTGAGAATATTTGATGCTATGGTTTACAATGACCTTATCGGTGTAAAAGTTAGCATTTTTGGACCCTAGTTCCGTTGAATATCAATGTGGCCTTTATGGTTTCTTGTTAAATTATCAGCACGGACGTGTACTTGATCCTTTTAATCTGGGATCCTTTTTTTTGGTGACCTGTTTTTGGACAGCAAAGAAACTTAGAAAAAATTGGAAATGATTCTTTGAACATTCATCCTTCTCACCCCCAGCCACTCTTGGTATTGATGCATTTTCATGTGCATTTACTTCTGGCCCTCTTATAGTCTGTTTTAATTGTTATAAGATTTGAATTATAGCTTCCTTTGGTTACTGACTCCAAATGTAGTGATTAATTGTGTTTATTAAGTGAATTGTGTTGATTATGTGAATTTTAAAGTTTTTCCTGGTTGTAATATTACATTATATTTTTATAAAAACTGTAAACAGTGTTAATTAGTATCTTTTTATATCAGATGTATATAGAGCAGAATCTCTACATAGATTGATATTATAAGTAAAAACAGAGTCAGGAATTATATGGATCCAGACCCAACCATAGGAGATTCTGGAATCCCCTGGATGGATCTCCGAGGTTCTGTTTATTTTCTTTCTCATTTCTCCTGTATCTAAGTGTTAATGTCAGGATGGTTCTTATTTGAACTCCTAGTATCGATTGAAATTTCATTAACTGTTTCAATACTTCAACCAGTGTTGTGGACTTCTGATGGAAAAGATTGATTCCACTTTTGAACATTTTTGAGTAGTTCATGAAGGGAACTTCTGAGGCTAGGGCAGTTCACAATCAAATCACACAGTTGAGGCAATGGACTAGATTTTGTTCCCATGATATTGATCATTACCACTCTATTCAATGCACCGTATTCAGGATCTGTTTTATGTTTCAGAAGGCCTTAGTCAGTGGCTTGAATTTGTGAGGACTTGCAATCGTGATGTAAGTTTGTTCTTCTACAAACAACTGGAAGAATAAGAGATTTTATTAGTCGTTTGCCTAAAAATGCTGTCTGTCTCTGTTGAGATATGGACCCTACCACCTCAGCCATGCTGTACATTCATGTAATGTGCTCAATTATCTGACTTAAAATTCAAGATAATTTAGATTTTGTAGAATTATATGTTTGTGTGCTTACATTATTAAATGGCTTATTTAATCTAGTCATTGTCCAGTTCTACATGAAAAGAAAGAAAATTTCTTTGGTTTTCACTTGATTGCCTTGTTGATAACTACCTGATGGAAGTCAGAGTCCTTGTGGCTCGTTGAACTATTCACATCATTATGCAGATTCTGAGCGACAGAATGTTAATCAATATCGACGTCCTTGGCAAAAATATCGATATGATGGGGTTTTGGGAAATGCTGCTTTTCCAAGAGTATATGCTGGTGCATCTACGGCTTCAGCTTCAACATCTCAAGGAACTGATCTCTATAAACTCAATAAACATAAAGAACCATACCGTCCTTTGCGCCCTGTTGAGGTCTGCAAGTGTTATATTTTTCTTTCATGCCTGAGCATTAGAATAACCAGCATCTGCATATAGTGTTTATAATTCTGGACTGCCCGTTATAGGCAATATGTTCTTTTTCTCCCCCTTTTCTCAGTTCAGAAGAAGAGACTAACTGAACTTAAAATTTTCTGGTATCTGTTCAATAATCATAATAAGTTCTATTCTTTTAGTTTATGTGTGGCTTAGGTAAGGGGAATATAGACTTGTACAATGATGAAACCTTTGGCTCTACTGAGTATTTAGATCACGAGACAGCAGAGGAAGAAAATAGAAGAGGTAAATTTTCTGTTTGTTTGCTTCTGCCTTTTGCTTCAGTGATGCATTTTCCATTCGATTGATAGGCCTCCTAATGCTAACAGTAACAACTTCTACACAGTTTCATTTGAGTTGATGAGGAAGGAACAGGAAGAAGCAATTCAAGAGCATAAGAAACATAATGTTGATGAACATGGAGAAGAATTTGACCCAGATAATTTCACACCATCCAAGAATTCTAGAAATGATAATATTACAGTGGATACAATCGATGAATCAGAGAAATGTCTGATACTGCCTGCTTCAACTAATGATTCTGCTGAGGTTTCTCTTTCTGTGCGACTTCCTGCATCCAGAACTGTTATACCCCCAGGTTTTTCCAACAGGATGGTGGAGAAGAATCTTGGAACAAAACCCTTACCCTACTCCCCTCTATCAGAGGTAATGAGTTAATACTGAGAGTTGAAAGTCATGCAGATAGAATTGATAAAATATATGTTCCTCTTAATTACTTCTCAACTCATGCATATATAGTTGATTTTTAAATGGGATGATGCTTCCAATTCCTGTGATAGCCTCTTGCTACTATTGATGTTTCCCTACTCATAAATTTTTATTTAGCAGTTTTTCACATTCCATATTGCAAGGTTTATAGTAATGGTTTTTACAGGGAAAAGATAGAAAGAGTTCTCGTTGTTCTATGGTACAAACTGTAAGGCTGATGTAGAAACATTAAAAAAGAAGAGGGATTTGAGAAAACAGATGAATAACAAACAGAATATAGTAAAAAGTGGTAGTCCATCCACTGTAGTATCTGTATCATAGGTTTCAAGCTTTCCTGGATGCATTGCTAGATTTCCAGCTTATTAATTTCTTATTTTTCTGCAAGGATGCTTCTAGTCATGACAGTTGTATGATTTCTTAATCAAGAGTTCTGTTAAAAATTGACATCCTTCAGTTTTGTTGCTCCACCAGCTTGATGACGGTAAAGCTGAATGCCCCGGGAGCTCCATGTTACATTCTTTCAAGTTTGATCATATGCTTTATGAAGAAGGTATGCTTCAATATTTTAGTATCTTTTTTTTCTTCTCTTTCAATTGAATGAGTTTTTTGTTCCTTCAATCTTCTGAATCCACACCCCATTGCAGAGAAGAAACCAGCTGCAGTTATCTTGTCCAGAAAAGAGAAAAGTGAAACCCAATTGTCTGGAGTTGAGACAGCAGAAATCACTGATCACAACTTTCCTGACATTTTTTCTGGGATAAATCAACTTACCTGCAAACCCATAATACGTACCTCGACTTTTGCTTCTGAGGAAATCTATGGGCAGTTAGTTAGTTGCAATGAACCTTCTGTTACTCCAAGAGTTCTTACATGTGAGGACCTTGAACAATCTATTCTCTCAGGTACGAAGGGAAATAATTCTACTCATAATCGTTCTGTGCAAAACTTGAGTCTTTATGCAAAGGATAACCAACCAAATTCTGCCAATGATAATGGCTCCTCTCAGTATCTTCTTTCTTTATTGCAAGATGTGGCGAGCCTTCAAGATCTGACGTCTGCTGCCGATAAGGCTTTTCAACCAGCTGTTGATAAATGTAGTAGATCCGCTGTGATTAGTTCTGAAGACGTGGTGGCCCCAGAGTTATCTAAGGTGGGTGAGTTTGATTTGATAGAGGAAACTCGAACGGGCTATGAACAGGATTCAAGTACTTTTAGTTCCAATGCTGGCTTTGATGAAAATGATGGTTCAAATATTGAATTATGTCTGCCTGAAGAGGATAGTTTGATTACAGTCGATTATCCCATAATCCCTCAATACTCCGAGTTTACACCCACTTGGAATTCACTTGAACCAGATTTTACTAAACCAGTAGATAATATTGCTGCACAACTAGGAGATCTAAATCATGTCCTCAGTGATGAAAGATCTGCCATACCAAGTTTGGAAGGTTCACCTTCCCTTCGTTCTTCTTGCGGCATAATGGGCACAGCGACTCCTTATCATGACTGGCGTGCGCAGGAATCTTATCCACACTTTCAACACTCCCAAATGGGTCCACAGAGGCCATCTTATTATCCATTACATTCTCCTCAAATGAGTTCTCAAATCACGTCCATGGATTGGAATAACTATCGGCATAGTCCTCGAACCCCACATTACATCCCTGAGAATGTTCATCACCAACCTTTTACGGGCACTTGTGCAGTGCCAACAAGGTTTCATTATCCAGTTCATAATTCATTACAACAACACATACCAGAAGGTTTTCCTGTTAGTCTGCCTAATTTGAATGTGCAAAGATTTCCCCAACATCCCCAGCAACCAAGATATGGGCACATTAGAATGGAAAATGCAGGTAAAGCACTCACTATCTATTGTTATCCTTCTCCACTTCATTCTCTTTGTACATTGAATGTAAAAAGCCTACCTTTACCCTCACTTCGATCTAATCATATGCTACATATTCCCAATCAAAGTATCTATTAAAATACATGATATTCATATTAGCATCAAACCTATGCTCTTGCCTTTATGGTGCTCGATCATTTAACATAAGACGTGTTCTGGCCAAGCAGAAGGCTCGAGGCAATTTATTCTATTTGGCTGACAAAGTCTACAAGAACTTTGTTCAATCTCCACACGGCGTACTGTGGGTCGAACTTGGTGAGGCGTTAAAAGCGCATTGATATTCATATTAAACTCAAATCCTACCTATAAGCTCGGTAACTTTTGTAAGACTTCTGGCCATTTAACAAGATTACCTAATTTCCAGTAAACAAGTATTTACGTTGTTGCCTCATAGATAAATCACGTATTTACTGAAGATTTTGCCTTTTTGCCGTACTGAAAAGAATGCCCTTAATTTTTCTTGTTAACTGATCTATTTTAATTTTGATATTTTTCTTGATTTTGATCTATGAATCACTCGCTATTCATGACTGAAATACAGGTGCATTCCATAGGCACATTGAGATGGAATCGAGAGCAAACCAGAGGTACCCTTATGCTGTGGATGAAGCATTCAACGCACCAATTGAGATGCACCCTCACCCTTTCCCTGTGGATAGAACATTCAACATGGCCGTTCAGATGGAAAGGAGACGGAGGCAAATGCTCCCTTTTACTTCCAATGGCCGTGGTCAAGGTACCTATAACAACTAGTTTGATATGGGATTTTGGAATCAACAGTAGATGAAATTGGCAGGGAATGGGGTTGCAGTGATTTCATTAGTATAGCTAAATTTCAGAATCTTTGCAAGACAAAAGCCGGAACTGGGTTGGTTATGGGTATAGATAAACGAAACCAATAACCAAGGGTTTAGTGTTTACATTCAGTTACCAAATTTTCAAGACTGTTAGCAACATAGTTAAGTGTTTAGTGTTGTTTCCTTTGCAGAAAACCATTGGTATAGACACAGTGAAAAATAGAAAAGAAAAGAAGACTTAACTCTTTTTCATAACCTGTGAATTCTTAGGCATCTTGTTTGGGTTTCTTCATCGTGCGTCCATTTCTGGACTTTATACAGGCAGTCTACCTGGGATATTGAATATTATTGACATGGTCAAGCGGGACCATTTTTTTTTTCTGTGATTAATAGGTGGTTTCTTTTAGGCTCTGTTTGTAACCCAAAACATGCTTAACAGGAAAGAAAATACTCAAAATATAGAGGAAAAGTTGAAGAAAATAAAATTTAGAAGAAAATTAAAAATAAGTTTAAACTCAATAAATTAATTCTATATATTAATTCAAACTCATTTTATTTATTTTTCTCTAAAATATAAGGATTAAGAAATTTAAAAATGTTTAAAAATTTTGAGTAATTTTGACTCTTTGAGTATATTTGATTTACTTTTATATTTTTTATTATGAAACCAAACATGAAAAAATTATTTTTTTTAGTATTTTTTTTCTTTTCTTAGTATTTTCTTGGTTCTAAACGGAGCCCTAAGCATTTAAATATCCGTGATGTTTGGGAGTGATTTTGTTTCAATTGTTTTTTTTTGTTTCTTATAAACATAGATGTTTGGGTCAGTTTACGCATATATCGACTTATTCCCCGGGGCCTTGAAGTTAAGAGTAAACCTTTAATGATCTTAAGAGGGCTTGAAATGGCAACCATCAAGTTAAACCCCCAGACTTTCTACCATCCGTTATAACTTGAACTATACGTACTTTCCAAAGTTTGCCAAACACGTCATTTTTCTCTAAATCGATTTATATGCTGGACGTGTTTTCTTAAAGCCTTGTCCCTTTTGTCATGACAAATGAGTACAATCCTGCTACTATTTAAGTTTCCTTTTTAAGTAGGTGATGGAGAAGGAATGAATTTATTTTTATTTTATCTTTTAATTTTTCCAGCTACTGCTTCAACTTCGGTAGGTTATTAGGCACTATTCAATAGTAATTTTAAATGCTTCTCTACACAGAACACTTGAAATCCATGGAGGTTCTGATTTTTGTAGACGGCAGAGTAGAATAAAAATCTGAGTCTCATCAGTTTTTCCAAGGGAAACTTGTGTTACCCCCACATTGATTTGAAAATAACTGTTCGGATGATATCAAAAAAATGCAAAATACATTATAAAAAATAATTATGTTTCAAATATTATAACACTTAGGTATTATTTTAATAGATGATAGTTATTATATGACACAATTCAGACAGTACTATAACTATTAAGGTAGTATTTAAGTATTATCATAACTAAAACATAATTATTTCCTATCAAAATCTGAACATCATGTGATGTCCTATGGATTTGCTTGAAAATTTAACCAACATATTTTTTTCTACTTTTAAAATAAAAAAAATATATCAATTAGTTTATATTTGAAAAAACTTAATTTAATATGTCCTTATCAAAATCTTAGTTAATGATTTCAATTTTAAATAATTAAAATCATAGTTACCAACTATAATTATATTTTTGTAAAACTTGGATTAGATTGATATTTTTTTATTTTAAAAATAATATTGTACGACAAAACTCATCAGAACAAGTAAATGGAAAAACAAAAGCTAAATAATCACAAAAAAATTATCGTTATTATAAGAAAAGCATTTCAATCATCGTTACAATCCCAAACTATGTACCGCCGTCATATTTCGAAGTGACTTCCATTCCATCACAATTCAATTTTTTAGAAATATTCATGCTTAAATAGTTAAATGGTCGAGACGCTCCTTACCTTTACTATTTATTTTATTCTCAAAAAGATGAAATCATTTTTTAAAGGTTCTCATATTTGACCTTTTTAATCACATATTCCATTTTTTTATAGAACTAATTGTTGAGCGCTTACCTTTTGATACAAATCCCTAATTATTTTAATAAATAATTATACTCAACTCGAGTTCAACTCGATTAATAAAATAATAAAACCCGATTAAACTCACAAACAGCAAACAACATGAGTCGAGTATTATGATACTTAAACTCGACTCGATTAAGTCCAAATTAAATTTAAGTATTTTATGAATCGAACTCGAGTAACTCACGAGCAGCTTAACTCGTTTACACCCCTACTCAACTCTCAAAATAGATAAACAAACACATATTTTCCAAGGAGAGGCTGTGTATACCTCTTCCTCCTAACGAAACCCAAGGTTAGCTAATTATATCCTAAGATAAACAGATGTATTAGCTTTCAGACAAGATTCCAGTAGCACAACATCATATGGAAACAGTATATCATATTATTACATAAACCCAGAACCAAAACACCTGAGCCAAAACTTGAATATATTACAGGAGCCTGCCCAACTCTACAAGATTATAGCTTCAGCCAGCTCTACTACAGATTAAGCTTCAGTAAAAAAAACCTGAAAAGAGCTTTACATTCCCGCGATACATTGTTTTTTTTATTTTTGTCTTTCAGTATATACATGACATGACGACACCAACACTGAAAATGCACTTGGACACAAGCAGCTGATGCCATTATGACAGGAGGTGACACTGCATCAGAATGGGTAAGGTAACAACTTTGCTGCTGATGCTCTCTCGTTCATCTTTGCCTTTGGTACTGCCATTTTTATGGCGTATAACATCGGTAATGGTCAGTGCAGGAACGAAGAAGAAGGATGGAGGAGCAAGCATACCAATCTCAGCTAACAAAGAAAGAACAAAGCATTTTTCTTATCCTTACCCAAGTTGAGCTCTGCTCTTGGTTTGGTCATCCTGGAGGAGTTTATTACTCTCAACACCATGGTTAACTGTCTCTGAGTCAATCTCATAGGTTGCAAGCAATTTTCTCTGCATCAAAGAATAAAACAAAGGAATTATGATCATGTAAGACTGATACATTAAATAAACTAAACAGCACAACACCGGCATGAATTTTCCAAAATTGTCAAAAGCAAATATATGTGGCCTCAAGTGACCAATTACGCCCAATAATGTCACAGTTCTAGGAGAGAGAAGCACACAGCTGAGACCTCTTAGGATGCTAAGAACCTTCCAAGGCGAAGGGCTGATTTTCTGATTCAAGTAATATCACAATAGGCAATTTTACCAACAAAGTGCTGCATTCTTTCACATTATGATAAACAATTAAGCAGCAAGAAACTCGAATACAAGAACCACGTGAAAATGGCACTTACATGATCCTCAAAATCAGGGCTAGTCAAATTGATGGAGAGGTTTCTCATCAACAGCATCACCTGGACAGAAGCCCAATTAATACATAAATAAATAATTATGTTCATAGTTACAGAAATACAAGTTGATCTGTACAGTGAGCCAGCCATATCTACAGCATCCATTTCATCCTGACTTCAGTTATTACAAAATCAACTGATTGATTTATATGGTTGAACCAGCTAAATCTACAATATCCAATTCATGATGACTAAAACAATCAACAACAATCATCAGACTGATCAATCTCTAATGCTCAATGACAGTATGACGATAACACTGTCTAAATGATTTTCATGAGAAATTCATCTCAGTGTACTCTAACATATCCATATAAAAAGCACAAACAGAATTATTTTTTTGAGAAAAAATTGATCCTCTAACTTATATCCACCAAGTAAAGCGTATGATACATGATGCAGAAAAATAGAAAAAAATGATAGAAAACACATTTTACAAGTTCATATTTATGGGAAAATCCATTATCCATTCAAATAAGTTGCCCAAACCAGAAATTCGTTGAGAAAATTTTACGCTTACAAGAACGTTACATGACTATCATCTCATGTATCCTGAAGTTTAACAGGTCAACCTAACAAATAATTTTCCCCAAAACCAACAGTACCCTATTTTCCAAGTTCCACGGTAAAAATCGATTGAGGTGTATAAATGGAAAACAATGAAAAAGAAGAAAGATACTTCCAATCAAACAAACAAAATTAAAGTCCAAAACACATTAAAAATATTTAGTGCTTCGTACATTTGTTACTACTATAAAAGAAATGCCTCAAAAATTAAGTACCATTCTGTGGTAAGAAGTACGACAACATGACAAATCTACTATATTATATACAACAATCAAAACAGTGTAGGTATCAAAAGAATACATACCGTTTCAACATCTATTGGATCCATCTTTTTTAGTTTCTGTAAATGGCCAGTAGCATTAGGGTCAAAAACACTGCCAATGAATCTGTACACTTGAACAAAGTCAGGAAGAACTGCAACACACAAAGGGATATTAATATGTTAGAGAGAGTATGAACAAAATAGGATAGAAAATAAGAATTGGAAGCAACCTCCTAAGAAATTTGTAATCCCATAACTAAACAGGAAGAAGATTTCAGCATTTGCTTCTAGACTACGCTTGCCAGTGCAACTATTCAGTTCAGTTACTACAGGTCTGTCAAAGTTGAATGCAAGGTGAAGGTGTGAGACCTGAAAAGCTACATTCTGCTTTCTCAATCATGAGCTAGTGGTCATGCCATCAAATCCTAAAGTAGGATGAGATGATCTCAAACTCCATTACGATATATTCCTAAGTCCTAACAATAATTGATGTTTTTGAAATTCCACCCATGCTGCTTCTAAAGTTTTTTTTTTTATCAGACATGCTGCTGCTAAAGTTAATTCCACTTCTTTAGTAACGAATGCTTAATGAGAATGACAATCAGTGGCACAGTAATGCACGGGGAATGGACTCGAAATGATACTTAAAAGCTAAAAGACTAACAGGTCTACCAATTTGGTTTTTGTAATTTGAGAAATTTAAACTTTTTTTTTGTTCAATTAAGCCTTGAAATCAATTAATTGTACAGGAAAGCCTCCAAAACAATGTAATAGAAAATGCTAGTGCACATTCCATTTTTCCTTCACACTGAACTAAATATTATTTAAATTAAAAATATTGTACAGATGGAAATTTCATCACCTCTCAACTTATGGCCATGATTCCCATGCTCAGTTGTCTCAGCAGTTGCCCTTCCTCTTGGAGTGCTCTCAGTGCTACTGCAACAATTATTAGGCACTGTTGGCCCTGTAGATCTCATATCACCTGAGAAACACATCATGATAATGTTAAGCTTGCAAATTCACTTCAGTCCAGCAATGATAAATTTACTGATGTTAGTGGTGTGAGGACATATAAAATAAATTAACCTTTTGCCCCATGTGACAAACCAACGGTTTGTGCAGGGTTGCCATTAGTCCAGGAAGATGCAGCAGCATCAGTAAGTGGGTTCCTAAGAATTGATGAGGAATCAGGCCTAAGAACATATCCTGTTTCAGGTGGAGCCGATGATGAATGGAAAGACCCTATCCCTTGTGAGAGTACTGGAGCTGCCAAATATGGCATATGTAAGATATCTTCACATGAAGATTATATATAGGAATAGTTAAAATGAACAATTCTTACCATTTTTTGAGGCTTTGTGAGGATATGGATGTGCTGCTTTTCTTTTTGGCCGGGGTGGAGGCAGATGTTCATTTATTCCATTCTTCTGAACCTTCAGAAAGTACTTCTGTGCATGACTACGTATCTGCAAAAGCATCCTCAAGTTTATTTTTCTTCTAGGGCTATGTGCCATAGCCTATAAAAGGAGAACTATACAGTTATAATTACCTGAATAACTGTCTTTGACCCAATAAATGCCTCAATCTTTTTCCAATCACGGTCAAAACTGAATAAAATCAAGAATCAATAACAAAATCAATTTTCAGAAATTAATCCATTAATTAAGAAAAAGAGAGATAAAATGAAAGGTACACCCGAGTGGTAAAATGAAAGGTACACCCGAGAGGTAAAATGAAAGGTACACTCATTCTGTTAATGATCCAATTGATCATGAACATTAAAATGCTCTCAAAGAAAATCTCTGAGTAGCTCCATCAAATGGTAATCTGATCTATACAGCTTTCATGCCTTGCTGAAGACAAAGAGAGCCCATACATATGAATTAATCTTCGTGTCCACATATCCTTATGGGTTTGGCTTTTACACAAAACCTCGCTTGTGGACAAACTAAATTTTGAATTGGTGTCACAAGTTCTTATTTTTTAAAGGGAAAATTATTATTAAAATCTTGAACTTTCATGACTTTTTCATTTAAATCCTAAACAAAAAACTTGATTTTTAAATATACTAACTTTCATTTTAATTGTAGTTCAAGCCCAAACAAGACTCTACACCTCTACCATGTCCAACATGACACAACGAAACAATGCCGTTTGATGACTGTTTGAGTTACCCGTAGCTAGAACTACAATTAAAATGAAAGTTGCTATATTTAAAAAAACAAGTATTTTGTTTAGGATTTAAATACAAAAGTCATGAAAGCTCAAGTTTTTATAATAATTTCCCCCTTTTTAAATCTATGATAAGCTAATCAAGTATATCCTCCCTTCCTCCATCTTCAACCAATTCACGTAAGGATTGCAGTGGCTCAAGCTTGTGGGGTTACCTACCCTTATCAGTAGAGCCTTAGGAAACATATAAACAATGCTGGGTCAGAGTTGTGGTCGTGGTGACAAACCCAATCCTAGTTGAAGGCTTCAGAGAGAGCATGGGGAATAGCAGAGAACATATAGGAAGGGTTGGACCTAAAGCTTCAGAGGAACGGTTTGACACATTGTGTTAAGGCTGAGTTTTTTTTCCCTACTTCTTCCCTTGCCAATCCTAGTTCTTCAACTCGAATTGTTAGGCTGGGAACAGCTCGGCAGGTCTCATTGTACTAGGAATAATCCAAAATTTGGAGGAAAGGTGACAAATGCATCCCATTTGAAACAAATACTACTCTTTCCCTTTCATATTCCCGCTGACTTCACAGCAGAACGTATATCGAACATCCAGAAGAGCTCCCCACATCAACAATTCTCAGGTCCCCTTTGGTCTTCCCGAAAATGACGGGAATGACAGCATATACCCCAATATTCCGGCTGACTTCACAACAGAACGTATATCGAACACCCAGAAGAGCTCCCCACATCAATTCTCAGGTCCTCTTTGGTCTTCCCCAAAATAACGGGAATGACAGCATATGCCCCAAACATGCTAAACAATTTAAACATTCCCATTCCCTTATTTTCCCAATAACCAAAGAGAGGGCGAGAAAACCAAAACAATCACAAACCCAATTCGAAACCCTAAATTCCCACATCAAACAACACACGCAACCGCAAATTCCCAACACAAAAAGATAAACACACAATCAAACACATAAAAGAAAACCCTAACCAAAACCCTATTCGAGTCGACCGACTTACAGCTGAAGAGCTTCGAGGAACTTATCATGCTCAGGTTCGGTCCATTTCTCCCTACACTTGGTAATAGTGTAGGGCTTCCGGATCTTCTTCGCCGGGTCCTCCAAAGAGGAGGTGCTTGCGGCGGCGGCAGCGGCGGTGGCGATGGGTCCGAGTCCGGGCAGTGCCATGGAAGCGGGATCGAAGTCAGAAGGAAGACTGGGAATGACAGATACCATACGGAGGTTGAAGACGATGATGCTAAGGTTCTCAGCTCTCTCTCTCTCTCTCTCTCTCACTGACTGAATTCTGTTTTGTGGTTCCGTTCCTCTGCAGTTTGGATTTCAGGTCGGTCTTGAATCTTGATAAAGAAATCTCCGAAACGCAGCGTTTTGCAGCACGTTACAACTTACAACAACTGTAGCCTACTAGCTTCCAAAAGTTCCGTTCCGTTGCGTTTCTTGTACCCTCGAAACGCAGCGTTTTAAGGTTGTTTATACTTTATTATGGTGGTAAACCCTTGGGTATTTTCCCTTTTTTTTAAAAAAAAAATTTAAATAAAAATTCCTGCCTAAAATATAATTCTAATTATTTTTAAAAATAAAAATAGATATAGAATTGAAATTTAATATAATTAAATAATCCTTATAAGAATAAAGCACTATAACAAATGTGAATAAAAGCAAAAAGAACTAAATAAACGGGTTTACGGGAAATACCAGATTTAAGTTTTCAAAAACATGTGATCAAAGTGAATATTAGTTAAAAAAAAAATAGTTTATTTAGAATTAAGACTAAAAAAATGCAAAAGCATGCATCTCTTTCTAATACATTTTCTCCAATTATCAATTTATCGAGTTTTTGTTTTTTAAAAGTTAATCACTTTTAATATTACGTAAGTAATTTGTTCATATTAAAATTCAAATATTTTTCAATTCATGTCTTGTCATTAAATATTGAACATTCTAACTAATTTATGTCCTGTTATTAAATATTAACCGTTTGTAACTAATTGAGCTAAGCATCTGAAAGTCAATTTACCGAGTTGCCACAGGGAAATGGTATAAAATTTACTCTCCCCCTCTACTCTGATAAAAAAATGGTATAAAATTTATTTCTCATTTTCCCCGTTTACCGGTTTTTAATTCGAACGTTTGCTCAACATCTCTAGTCTCTATAACTTTCTAGGCTCTAGCCACCAAACCTCACAACTTGCTACTTTATATAGTTCTCATGATCTCCAAAAGTTTCAAAACAGGTCCGGTCTTTGGGTCCACTCCAACCCTACACTAAAACCCGACACAATCCCGAAAGTGGCTCAGCACGGCTCTAAAGCCTCCCTTTATGAAGTGGCTCTGCCGATTCACGGGTTTTCTAGCTCTCCAAAGGCCCGTCCAAAGGGGCCTATCAAGAGGCCCGCCTGGGTGCCAAACCCCTCAACTAGGTGAGCGGTGGCTTTTATTTAAATCAGATTCAAGCTTAAATAAAAATAAAAAGCAGTTCTTAAAAACAATTCAAAATAAAAAATACTTCATTTAAAAAATTTTATTCATCGAATATAATTATATTTTAAAAATGTATGCGAAAATTATTATCACTATAAAATAAAGTACATTCAACTAAGTCGACACTCTACTTATTTCACAACACACTTTTCAAACCATAAGAAAAGCTAAAAAAATACAATATACATTTAATCTAAATATTTTTAATTACTATTTTCTCGCAGGACGTGGGAATTACTGATCCATTCACGCTTTGATAAATTTAAGTTCTCTCAGATCGCCATTGCCGCAACTTCGAACATGATCGTAATCCTCGTCCGCCTAAATTCCAATCTTTTAAACATACCACTGCTTTGATCGCCTGCGCGACAAATTACATCGCTTGCTAACAACTCTTCTACCCGCACTAAAAGCAAACTTCGACGCTGACCGCATCACGCATTACGATTAATACATCACGCGCAATAATAAATAACACAGCAGATTTTATTTGTTAGTTTTTTCCACCATTCTAAAATTTCAAAATCCTCATTTGCCTTCAAACGAAATTGTTTCTACGCCTAAGATACCCTCCATTCATATTTCCTATTTCTGTATTATTCGAGGCTAGTTGTTGCCTTCTTTTTTTCTACTTTTTAAACATTTCTAAATGCTTTTATAAAACGATTTATGAAAGACGGTCACTTGACTTACTTATTTTATCAAACTACTATCATTCCATATTTTTATTTATAAATATTATATAAAATATATAATAACGAATTACTTCATTTTAATTTCTTCAATTTTTATTCGATTTTCATCAGTAAATAACTTGCAAAATCATTCATCTAGGTTAGATCAAATTTTAATATAGGGTCTACAATTAAACCAATATAATAAATCAAAGGGGTATTATCCCCCAATTATTTTTAATTCCTTTTCTTTATCTATTGCAAAATTTAGTCATTATGCACTTAAGAATTAAACACTATGAAAAATTGGTATATAAATACTAGTTATTTGCATAATGACCCGATGTGGTTGGGATGGTTTACACAGTATAAAAAATATTTGTCAAGCATCAAAAATTTCAAAAAAGATCTCGTAGTTCCTCGCGAATGCTACAATCATAATCATTTAATACATCAAATGATCATGATCACTATTATTATTAGATAGTCAGTACGATAATCGTATTTCCAATGATCCCGACCGATTAACCCTTGCTAACTCGGAGTGACCTAAGACTCCAATGGATATAGAAACTTTTCCTCAAAAAACTATCAAATAAAATATTATATGGAGCGAACCCCCTTTACAATCCTTAACATATGTCTTAGAAAATAACATGGAAGCCGGCGGTAAAATTTATTTATTTGTTACGATACATATCACAGCAACAATGTTATCATAAGAGATATCACTCAGTGGTTTATTTTTAAACACTTAGATTTTTCTTTAAAATCTGGCCAAAGCTTCCTCCTGCTTTTCGTGACTTCTCTCCCAAATTTACAAACACCCGCATAAGCATTTAAAAACACTTCTAATCTTCCAATTTTCAACTTCCGTTTTAGGACTCTTCGTCCACAACTCAATCAACACAATATATACCATATACATTTATTCATTTTAAATCATTAAAACATTCAAAACTTGCACAGTGTTATAAAAAGATTGGGCTTGAGCCGGACTTAAGCCGACCGCCTAAGTAGTTCCTTTTCAAAATATATCCATATATGCTTATATACATGACAAAGTATTCGACATATAAAATATGCAAACTATTTATACAATGCGTCATATGCGCCGTTCCTCGATGGCTCAACTCACTCGCACAGAGGGTACTCTACCTACGCACTTTGTCTCGTCCCGAAAATGCCTTTAAAAAACATATGGAAAAGAACGAGCTAAAGGAGCCCGTTGAGTGTACATTTTCATTAAGATAACATTTTCGTGATATATCAAAATAATAAGTATACTTATACAATTAAAATCCATTTGTGCTTAAAACTTCTTTCTTTCTTTCTTTCCTTTCTTTCTTTCTTTCTTTCTTTCTTTCCTTTCTTTCTCGACAACCCATGATAAACACACCCAACGGGGCTTCGGCATCGACGGTGAGGGATGGGGCCACATTCCGCCTCATAACCACTACGCCGCGAGAACTCACATTCGATGCGCTCCAAACATAAGACCTTATCACGTGTAAGGATATTACCTAAACACCTATTTCCCCGCCAGAACCTATAATCCTTGCAATTCCTCTAAATCCTTACACGCTAAGGTACCCCTACGATATCGCTTATACGTCATATGGGTTAGGGGTAACCATCAAGAAAACATTTATCAAAATACATTTATAAATTCATTTAAATCATTTACCAATATGAAAACTCACATATATATATGCAAATATACATATGCATTCTTTACACACATTTTTACACCTCCATAATGCCTTAACATATACATACATATATGATTTAATATAAATCCATATATTAAAAGCAAAATAAAACATTTCATATGCCTTAAATGATAAACTTCCATATGCCTTGTAACATTTATATAAACATTTCCATTAAAATTTTCGGGCTTAACATTAAAACCATTCACCTTAAAACTCACTTTCAAATATTGTCATTTTTTACACTCATAGCTTCACCGCTCATCCCAGCCGCTTCCCGTCGACTTCGTTTCCGTCCGATAGTCATTTTCACCTTTTTCAAGAAAACCACAACTACACATTAATCATAATCTCCATTTTAATCCACTCAGCACAATATCTATTTAAAGCCAAATCGAACAAATTACCCTCAGCACTTCAAAACCACTCATTTTCGTCAACCTTTTTCCAACAATACTTTATGGGACTTACGACCCAAAAATTATTCAAAAGCTGCCTTCAAAAATTAAGGAACCTCCGTATCAGTCTTTATATATCCAATGACATCTTTTTAAATTTTCAATTTAAAATTCCTTCTCTAAGGCCCTCAACCACATAACACAAGTTACAACATGTTTTTGATGTCAACTTGGTTAACTCCTAGAATCACCTACTGTTATCCTTGATTTATGGGATCTTAACTCCATAAATTGGAAATGGTTTCTTTACTCATTTGAAGCTATGGTTCTAATGTTTCTTCTCCAATTGGAATCACCCAATTTGGATCACCAAAACTCAAGTTATTGTATTTTACATCTAGATGACTCAATTTGGAAGAACAGAATCTGCACATAGTTCCACTTTGACAAATTTTTTGGGCACTTTGGGATTACAATTTGCATAAACTTCCTTCAGATAAATTTTTCCCCTATAGGTCTATTATACCCCGAATTTTGAATCACTCAATTTGGATGAGTGAAACTCCACTTATGGCCAAAACACTACAACCATACCCAAAACAGAGCAAAATCAGTGAGCTACACGAGCTCACCTTTCAGTCCGTATTTGGGAGCCTTAGAGCTACAATTCAATTTGCTCCTTGTCCCTTCTATACATTTGTAGCCCTATCTCTTATGGTTCTTTACCAATTGGACCAATTGTTTGATGATTCTAACTGAATCTATAGCCAAATAAAAACAGGGGTTTTACAGAAATTCTTGACAAGATTCCCTTTACTTTACAACATCTTACTGCCCTCACCTAAATCCTTTTTCTTTTTCTAACCAATTCCAATGGGATTATGTCTCAATTTCATAAATCCTCAACCACTTTAACATATCATACAAAATTCAACATCAAAACCCTAACCCATTCACTCACTGATTTTTCAAACCCCAACCTAATCCATTTCTTTCTCACTTCTATCAAAATCACCTATGATTCAACCTAACACTTCCCAATTCTACCATCCATACAAAGAAAAATCTAAAGCATTAGGTATGGCAACATCAAAATCCAACTTTCCCACCATTAAAAAACTTACTTGTTCTTGGTTTTCCTTGGCTCCTCTCTTGATTCCACTTGTAGCTCACTTGAAGAGCTTCGAATGAGTGAGAAAAAAATCACATCTCCCCACTCAAGCCTCCACCTTTCTCTTCCCCTTTCTTCTTTCCTTTCTTTCCTTTCTTCTCCTCCCTTTTCCCTCTCATAGCCGGCTCTCCTCCTTTTGAGCACACACACTTAGTCTTGAATTTTGTTTCTTGATTCAAACTTCCAAAATTAATTCCTTGAATCAAAAAGTGAAGCTCATTGGTTCATTATCATGAGTCACAACCCTAACTTAGCCTTTAAAATTTTTTGATTGGCTCTTTGCAGTCACACTCATTATCCATTCTCATGATATTTTAATCATAAACCCCAGCCATTAAGAAAAGTTTCGACTTGGCTCTCACAATAAAATATCTCTCTTATAAGAGTTTTTATCTTGGGCTTCATCTTATGATCGCTTTTATACCGATTAAATGTCAAAAATATCAAGTTATCGTCTAAACTTCAAATTGACCATGAAATATTCTAATTAAATCCTTTCTCACATTGACCTTGTAGCTCGAAATCCCAAATCTGGATTTAAAAATCATTAAAATCTAAATCAACAATATGCATTATTATCCCAATCATGTTTCTGATTCGCCTCTGGAAAACTATTCAAACGACTCCGCTTTCTGCCATAGACTCTATGATTATTTCCTAATATTTCAGATTTTTCGGCCCACTTCCTAAAATTTCGCGTAGGTCTGAATTTCAAACTAAAATCACTATTCACTAAATCTCTACCCTCTTCTTAAATATCAGCCTAAAGTCATATAGGAACTCGAAATTTCTTAAAAATTCCTTTAAACCCCCTTATCCGATATATTAAGAAAATCACTATTCCTAGGGGGCATCCGTGAAAATTTTCGGTGGGCCTTCACTTTATGCCCAAACGACATCCGAGCGTTTCTAAATTTAATCTAACCCGCTTTATCATCTAATTTCAACTGGGCCTAAAACTACCATTATAATATTCAATAAGGTCGGGTTTTACAAAGATTTCACTTTTATATTTTGTAAAAACTTATAAGTAGAATTCCATCTAATTGGTATATCTAAACTTATATTTTTTCTTTTCATATTTGCAATTTTGCAATAATAAAAAAAAATTCATATTTTGCTTGGGAACAATTAATATTATATGTAATGTCTCTAATTTTTTCTAATGTACTATCAACTTGTTTTAATCCATATTTTAAGTAAATAAATTTTAAAATATGTGCACAACGTACGCAATAATCCTCATCCCTTTATCTTGCCAAAATCTTTTTAGAATCTTTGTATTGTCGCATCATTATTAGAAACATTGGTCTAATGTTATTGTAAAATATTTTATCACTAATACTTCCAAATCTATAATTTCCATCATTTATTAATGTTAAGTTATATTTTTTACCACTATGTAGAGTATTTATTGTTTTAAATGAAATTATTCTTTATTTACCATTCATTCACCACCTATATAATGAACAGTGAATACATAAAAAGTCTACGCATTAAAGATGTCCAAATATCGATGTTAAACAAATTTTTCCTTCAAAATTGGCGAAAATATTTTAAAAATTTTCTTTTTCTCTGCTTGAAATTTTTTCATAATAATTCTTTCAATAGTATTTCCTGACCAACCTTGAATTTGAGGATTAACTAATGTTTGAATTTGTTTCAATATTCATGAGTTTGAATATATTAAAAAGTTGTTCAACTCTTATTATGTAATACACAATTTCTTCACGACATCTAAGACCTTCATCATAAGAATTTTTTTTAACACATCATCTTTACCCACTGCATATAATTTCTAATATCTACATTGCGTTGGCTTTACACCGTTTCACAGGTTCCTTTTAGATGACTCAGGTCCCGACTTTGATCCACCACTAAGAAGTTGAGCAAATTTTACATTTTGCTTTATTTCTTTATTATTTTCTAAAATTATTTATATTCTATAAAAAAATTCCATGAGATTGAACTAAATTTTTGTTTGAGACGATGCATTTATCTGAATAATATACATGCAATATCCAACTATATTACAATTATTAATAAAATATTATGACTAAAAAATGAATCAAAATAAAATGTAACAAACAAATAAAGAAAAGTAATGCAGTGGAGAAATATTACTCGCAATTGAGGATTCAAGCCAAAATTCTTTTTAAAATCTTGAATTATCGTGAGTCACCAAAGCTTATTTGTAAATTTTAAATACCAATATCATGTAATATGAAGAAGTGAAGAATAATGGAAGAAAATGAAGTATTAAAGAAAATGAGAAAATTGAGTGAACTTGTGAGAGAAAATGAGAAATTAAAAGACTAATTTGATAAAAAATGGTAAACAAAATGTGTAGTATTTATAGAGAAAAAAAAGAAGTGAAAAAAAAAGTGGGACCGTTGGGAAGGGAGGAGAAATGGAGAATATTACCGTTGGGAAATGGGGTAGGGGGTGTTGTTGGAAAGGAAGGGGGACGGGCCGAAGGGGTGCGAGAAGGGTGGGAGAGAAGGTGGGGAAGTAGTGTAACCAACTCAAACTGCTCATGATTCGCTCGGAGCTCCCACTGCGTAAAAGCTCGTTTGCACTCCATTTATTGTTAAACAGCCAGCCCAAACCCCATTTAGCTCAGTAGTTAAACGAGCCGAACCTGCTTCCTTAAGTTCGGCTCGCAAAAGCTCGCTTAAACAGCTCGTTACAACGCCATAACATGTTCGCAACAGTTCTACCGCTTAACAGTTCGCCGCTTCATAACCAACCAATCTCGCTTCGAAGTTCGTCGCAGAATACAACTGCTGGCGTGGTAGAGCTTTACCACCACCGTGATCAATTCCGCTCGTATGAAGATTAGCCTGAACGTGATATAGCTAAAGGGTTAGTCGCCGTGTATGTGCACGCACTGGTGCCACTTATATTGGAAATCGGGTGCGCCAAAATAGTTATAGACTTATAGTTAAACACAAGCATAAATTTTAAAATTTTACTATCACACTTTTTCCAAAATAATTTACATTATATAAATTCAAAGATGACACACATATAAAAATTTTTAAATTCTTTTCTTGACTTATATAATAATGAAATCTTAACAAATAATTTATGTTAATATTTATAATGAAATTCGGCAAATAATTTATAAGAAACATATAGTTCATATTTTTATATGTAAGCTGAGGTACCTAAGTAAAAGTAATGAAGATAATACTTATTTTTTTATATATGGATTTCCACTTAGTTCTGTTATATTATAAATTCAAGTAATAACAATATCTCGATTTATTATATAAAGGTTTTACCCTTACCTAAGAAATTCCTAAGTTATGTCTATCAACTTTTTTTTCATGCAAATGATGAGTAAACCAATTTTTATATCAAGAACAAGAAAATAATTAATAAATATTTTTATTCATTAATATTAATAATGCTTCTTTTTCCCATAGAATGTAAAAAAAGTGTCGTAGATATTTTCTATTTTCAAAAGGAAAATCCAGCTTCCTAGATTTAATCATTCTTTCTTTTCTTTCTTTTATTTTTTTGTGAATTTTAATATTGAGCCATTAATGGTGGGATTTTGAGCCAAACGGTTAGTTCCCACTACCCATTTGACCCACTTTTTTTTGAAAAGAAATTATACCTACAAAGTTAAAAATTAAAATCCAAATCTGGACAAAGAAGCCCTAATCCGCTAATTCCCCTCCTCCTTCATTTTCTTCATCTAGTTTCCACTTTCCCCCCAGCTCACCACATCTGATCACTCTACATTGATGTCCCAATTTGAGTTTCAGACCGGGTCTCCAACACCATCATCGATGTGTCCCTGCAACCAGTTATTGTGCTGTTTCTTCCACACATCTCATCTTTGGCCTTTGTAAACTAAGATTTGACTCTCTAACCTCCTTCGCCTTCCCCCTCATCCCTTAATGATTTGTGCATCCCTGGAACCCATTTCATTGTCATGTTCTCAAGGGTCTCACTCAGTGCCTTACGACTTCAGCAATTTTTAAGAGTATTCAACTGTAAACAATTAAAAAACCATACTCATTACCTTCCGAGTAATAATATGAAAGTTGTTTCTTACAACTTCAAGTTTTGTTTGGGAAATTAATCTAAATTTGTTCTCAAAAATAAATATTTTTTAAACCATACTAGGTGGGATCCCAATCTTTTTGAAAAAAATGTAAATGCTCATTGTGCTTGTTTACTCGGAAAAAAGATTAAAATTTAAAAAATGCAATGATTTGAGTTTATTTTTTGAAACAAAATTTTTGAAAATTGTGGTCGATAATTTCATATTTATTTATTTCTTTTGACTTTGATTTTTTAATTTTGTTAGACTGCATTGGATGGGATTGCCTTGGTGGTCCTTTAAATGCCAAATGCATTCAAGAAATGGAGAATCGAGCTAGATGACTCCCAGCTGCCTTCCTGGCTCCCACTTGTTTGGGAAAGTCTATAACCAGGTACTCATTTATGCACTTTTAATGTATTCACCCTTTCTATTTTGTCTTTCTATCTATATAAACTAATGGTTGTTTGGTTTATGCACTTTTAATGTGTTTGGTATTTTTTAACCCAATTCCCAATCTTAGGCATAGGGATGGCAATGGGGTGGGTATTTTCGAGTCTCGCCCCGCCTTATGGACGAAGCTTGGGAGTGTGTTAACGGCATATGACTAGTCGGTTTAATATTAAAAAACCCGTGTCGTTAGGGCTGGGTTTTGGAATTATGACATTTGCCCCTGTCATCCCTACTCGAATAGAAAATACTTATTTCCTTATTATAAATATACATTTTTAAGTACTATGAAATTTTATATATGAATATGTTGTTATGTTAACATTTTTATTTATTAATAATATGTCATTTTAATGGAAAAAAGATCTATACTCAGCATGAAATAAATTTATTAAGATCAGAGTTGGTAGATTTTGTCAACACTCTCTTGCTTTAACAGGTAAATAGACTAATTTTGCATTGAGTCTTTCTATTTCATATACTTCAAAATTTGGTATAAAGCAATGTGGGTTTGTATGTATTTTTTTATTGTATAGGTTTTATTTCTGGCATGATGAAAGTTTTGTAGTTACCAAGATTTCTCTTCAACCAATATTTAATTAATATCATTTACTTCTATGTATTTTTGTCTATTATATAATCAAAAATTTATAAACTGAGTATGACAGACCCTAAAGTGAATGTTTTAATGAAAGTGTGAAGATGTTCCCTTCTATTTTGATTGATTTCTGTTGTTTAATCAAGTGTTTAAAGTTTTTTAAATTTTCATATACAATTGCCATGTTGAAATTATATGAAATATGGTTTTGCTTTTTTTTCAATTTGTTTGCCATAGTCAGTATTGCATGTCAACCATGCTACTAATATGTTATCCCCCGAAAAATTCACAAACAACTCCTATAATAGCAATGTTATAGATGTCACTGTAGAAAATGTGAATTTGAATAAGGAAAACACACATCATCTACAACCTCGTGTCGATGGGGTTGAAAATGTTGAAGGTAGTGAAGAGGGTGGGGGCGATTACGCAAAGAAGAGAAAGCGCACCTCCCAAGTATGGTCTGAATTTAAAATAGTCACCCTTCCCGATAAATCAGAAAAGTTATCGAGTGCATCCATTGTGTGTTACGATTTAATTTAAGGGTGGAACTACATCTCACTTACTTAGGGCACATTAAAAGAAACAGTGTTATGAGGAAAACAAAGTTGTTTGACAAAGGAACTAACACTCAAATCCTCTATATCAGAAGGTCTCAAACGGTAGCTTCGGGGTGACAAAATTTTAAATATGACTAAACTAAGATCGTAGATATATTATCTCATTTGATCATGGTCCATGAGCTACCATTTTCTTTTGTGGAGTATGAAGTGTTTAATTTGTTACGAAGACCGCAACCCACATTATCAAAAGGTTAGTCGTGCAACTGTAAGAAAAGATTGCTTTTCAAGTTATGAGGTGGAGAAGAAAAAAGTTTCCGCTCTTCTGAAATCTGCAAATAAAGTGAGTGTGACAACTGATATATGGAAGTCAACCAATCAAAAGGTTTCCTATATGGTTGTCACTTGCCATTTTATAGATTCTAATTGGAAATTGCAAAAGCGTACTCTCAGTTTTTGTGATGTACCGCCACCTCATTCCGGAGTTGCCATTTGTGATGCCTTAAGTAAGTGTTTGGTTGAATGGGAAATTGATGATAAAGTTTGGAGTGCGACTAGTTGATATCGCCCCCATAATGATGTTGCTATTCGCAGTTAAAAGATAACCTTCCTATAAAAAATCAACTTGCTCTTGGTATGTTGTTTCATGTAAGGTGTGTTGTGCACATATTCTAAATCTCCTTGTCCAAGATGTAGTTACGTGAGATTGAGATATAATTAAGAATGTAATGGAAAGTGTTAAAACATGTGACACAAATGAGTCGCCTAAATATTTTCGGGAAATTGTATAAATTGAAGTTGCCTTCAAGAAACTTATTCTTGATTGTTGCAATAATAAGGTGGAATGCAACATTCTTATGTTGTCGACGCCTTGGAGTTCAAGTGCTGATGTTTTTCCTAGATATGCACAAAGAGAAGCAAGTTACTTGCTCTGCCTAGTAAGGATGATCGATAAAGTTTGGCTGGTTTACTGCTCTCTCTTGCAGCATTTAATGAAACTTACAAAATCATCGTGTATTATTATTTTATTTGACTAATCTTAATTTCTTAATTTTGTGATTTACATGTTTTTAAAAATTGTTTATTTCAACTAGATAATATCATACATGTTGTTATAGGTTCTGAATATCCAACATCAAATTTGTTTCTTCCCGAGCTTTATAATATCAAGAGGTTGTTGGATAGAAACTATCTTGCTGAAAATGGGTTTATGCATTCAATGGTTATGAAGATGAAAGTGATACTGATAAGTATTGGGGTGGATTGCAAATTTGTTGATCTCTGAAGTGGGCACTGCTTTTAGATCCAGAAGAAACAAATGCAATGATTTGAGTTAGTGTTTCTTATGATTTACTCAAGATCGGATAGCATTGAACATATTATAACTATTCGTGAGACTTTGCACATGCTTTATAGGGATTATGTTGAAGCTCATAAAGCAAATGGTGGTGAAAAAGAGGGCGAAAGTGAGAATCAAAATGAATCTTCTAGTGCTGTGACGATGGGAACAAGTGGAGTGAGGGCTGAATTTTTTAGTTATATAAGACATTTTGAATCATCAATTGAACAAGTTAAATCTGAATTAGATATATATCTAGAAGAAGGTGTTCATCTTTGAGAAGATTCAAATTTTGATGTCTTAGATTGGTGGAAGATGAACTCTCTAAAGTTTAGAGTGTTATCAAAGATGGCATGTGATGTTTTATCAATTCCAATCACAACTGTAGCTTCAGAGTCTGCATTCAGTGCGGGGGGGAGAGTTATTGAACCACATCGTGCATCTTTAGGAGCAGACACGGTTAAAGTATTATTATGTGGTGAAGATTGGTTACGTGCCTTCTATGGGATAAAGCGAAAAAGAAAAGTAAATCTCAAACTTTTATCATATTTTAAGTTTAAATTTGATTTTGGGCTGTTATTAAATTTTGATATTTTGAGCTGTTTTTATTGTTGTTTATGTACATCAGTACATGTTTTTGGTTTTGTTTTACAATTTTAATATTTTATTTTATTTTACTTCAATTAAGCTAAGAATTTTTTAATAGGATGAAGAGGGACTTCAAAGAGATTAAAAACATTCCTCACACTTAGTCGCCTTTAAGGTATAATGTGGAGTTGATTTCTTTTCTTGTATATTCTTAATTCGCATATAGTTGAGGTTGTTACTTGGGTATATTATTATTTGTTGATTAGAAAATATTCAAAGTTACTTATTATTTATCTTGTTGTTTGAGGTGTGCCTTTGCTTTAATTGTATTTTATTTGGAGTGTATTTTACCAATATAAACTATCAATGTTTGCTTTTATTTGAAAGGTTCAGAGGCCAATACATGGAACTGTGGAAGAGATCATGGCGATAGATGAAGATATAGAGATTATTTTGAAGTTGTTATATGTTTGTTTTAAACATTATTCTTGAAATTTTAAAGATGATTGTAATATTTTTTTTATTTCTTTGTGTTGCAACTTTTAGTTGGTTTGATATGTTAGTTATTATTGACAACTTGTTGTATTAAGATGTATTTTTATTATTTTTTTAGATATTGTATATGATGCTAAACTATCAATTTTTTTTCAAGATCATAAACAAGCTCAAACGAACTCAAACAAGCTCACAAACGAACTCAAAGCTCATAAACGGTAATCCTTCAAACGAAGCCACAAACGAACTCCCACTGAGCTCATAAACTATACCTCTTACCGAGCTCGCAACGAAGCTCACAAACGGTAACTTCCTACTGTTTCTCAGAACGTGAGCTTATAATCGCAGCTCTACCAAACGAACGAGCCCGAGCTATAATCAACAAACGAAGCTTAAACGAACGAGCCTCGAACCAGAGCTCGATCTTGATGAGTCACTGAGCCGAACTCAGCTCGAGCCCGGATTTTGTGAAAATAAAGGAACCCGAGCCTAATCCGAGCCTTCTGGGGGCTTATGAGTTTAACCCGAGCCTTTTGATAATTCGTTCCTGGCTCGTTTCTGCACCCTAGGGGGAAGCGGGTGTGGGCAGGGAGAGAGCAAGGGGTAGGGTGGAGAGATGGTTTCGACAGATTCTGTCTTGTTTAGCCCACGTCTTAAAATTTTCTAAGCCTACCAATCCAAGCCTAAGGCCTCATTTTCCAATCTCATCATTGAGACCCTCTAATGTTCCTAATAAATAATCATCAATAAAAAATAAACAACATCAACAGTGTTTAAAAAGAATGAGAAATGTCTTTCAAAAAAAAAAAAAAAGAATGAGAAATAAATTTGAATAGTAAGAAGAATGATCAATTATTTTTTTTAAAAAAAATCCTTATTTAAAACTAACATATAATAATATGATATCAAAATTTGAATAAAGTAGTTTCGAATTTGAGCTTTAAGAATATAGTAGAGTTTTGTAGTTAAGATTTATCATTTTTGTAGTTCCTTTTGATTCGAATGGGGATTAGTTTGAGTATGATATAACTTAAATAAATTTTTCGTGTATATACGAACCCGCTTATAACTCTTCATAACCTGACAAAAAAAAAAAAAAAAATTCAAACCTACAACTTTTCACAATTACTCTCCTTATCGTCTATATGTTTACATCAATGATTAAGACGATGGTTTAAACCCGAGTAGATATAAGAGTAATATATAACTTTGAAAATACTTAAATTACATAAATGAGTAAATGAATATTGGTATTCAAAGAAATGTGACATCTTTAGAGGAACAAATTTTTTTTTTTTTCCATACAACTAAAAGGCTTTTAGTAAACTAATGGAATTACTTGCTTAACAAAATGATATTTTTCGGTTTATGTCAAATAAAGATTTTGATTACTCTATCAACATTGTGAGATTGTACCTCAAGAAAGGTGTTAGAGAATATGACATGTAAATTTAAGCTTAATGAAATATTATTATTTTTTATAGTTTAATTATTCCTTATTCAATTTTCTCAAGTTAATATCAATCATTTTTGGGAAAGAAATGAGAAAGATTATATAATTACTTAACTCTTTCTAATTTATAGCTCTTAATTTCTTAGTAAATTATAACTAAATGCAACTGACGAAGAAATGAACATCCTTTTCGAGTCGGCTTTTTTATGTCTATGCCCAAGATTCTTTCATTGTTGTTTCACTAGTGATGATGCTTATTTCAACTTAAACCGGGCCGGAGCTTGTCGAATTGTCGGGTCATCACCGATTCGAATGCCCAAGCCCTCCGCGAAAAATAAGAAACAAAAGATTAGCAGGATCGCCTGCTGCTCCTCTCGATGTTCAAGCTTCGGGCCTCTTCCAGTGAATAGAAGATCAACTATTTAGAAATGAATTTTTGTAGATACCTTTTCACCGGACGGTGACTGTATTATAATAGATGATCATGATAACTTTCCTACTGATTATTTTTATTACTTCGATATTTCTTCCATCGGGTGAGGGATTCCTTTATCATTAACCGAATAATAAGGGATAATTGATGAACAATACTAGAAAATATATCTTTCGTTTCCTCAGTATTCTGGTGAAGATTTAATTAGGAAGTCGGGTACTCTTCTGGGACGGGCCCTTTGGGTCTGATTATATTGCCACCCTTCCTCGAAGGGGGGTAAATCGGGCTCGTTGTGGGCCTATGTCAGATATCGGGTATTAAGGGCCGAGCCATTGTATTGAGCCTACCCTTAATCTCCTTGCTTGACATTGGCTTCAGGTTCCCAGCCGCTGCTTCCTTCCGCCATATTTAAACCCAATCGCCCCACCCTCGCTAGCCGCAGGCGCAGTGCGGCTCACATCGCTTTCATGGATCGGGTGTGACTTCCACGCAGTTACTCAGTGGATGGTTTGATCAGCTTTGTCGCCACAAACGCCTTGTGGTGGGCCGATCTTTCGATTCACGCCTTAATTCGCTACGGCTCCTATTACCTTTGTGGACATCCTCCGCGCCATTTCGTGTTCCCCTCTGCCCCGAGTCCTCTTCCTCTTACGAGCTTCTTCCCTCAACATCTTGTGTCCGTTGCTCGTAATCGCTTATCGCACTCTCTTTCCTTCCTAAGGATCATTTTTGTTTTCTCCGAAATTTCTGTGATAGTCTTCCTTCTTCTTCTTTTTTTCTTTCCCCGTCTTAGCCTTCGGGTTGTTTGGATGTGTTAGGAGCCTCTTTTTTCATTCGTTCGCCCTTTTTTACCTTTGTCTAATCATGCGTGCTTCTTCGGGTCCGGCGCTTCATCAGCCCGCATATAGGAGGCAGCCCGCTCGAGGGATCCGACCGAACAGGTGGTGGGTCTAGGTCTCCCCACATGGGCCGTTAGTGGCTCCATCGATGGTCCCTCTCGCCTCGGCAAGGGTAAAGAGAGGATTAGCGAGATCGTACCTCCTGAGATCGACATCTTAGGTTGCAAACGAGGTGTTCTGATGTCGCTGGCCCTAGCTCCGCCGGTTTTCTCCTATGTGGAAATTTTTAAGCACTCTCAAGATAGGGCTCTGCAGATCTATGTTTACACCCAGACTCACCCCACGCCGTCCATGTTCCTAAAGATGGTTTGCTTTTCGAGGCGGCCTGAATGGCTTTCTCCCACTTCCCCAAGACCCTTTCTCTTCTAAGCGCCCTACACTTCAACGTATGCCCAGCCCAGCTTTCCCCCAACTTCTGGGGCATCTTGGTTGGCCTCCTTATTGTTTTCAGGATAAAGGGGTCAGTTCCTAACTCCAGCTCTACATCGGACCTTTTCAAAGGTAAAAGAGTTCGCAGAAGGTTTCTTATATATTTCTAAGCGGTCCAATGCTAGGCTGATTATTTTCGACATGCCATTTTCCCATAAATACTGGAAGGAACGCTACTTTTTTATTAGTGGCCGCAATTGGGAATATAATCCCGCGAACGAACATACACTGGCGCCCGACCTCTCGCTGACCACCCCGAGAACCTACGCCGAGTTCTCCGTCCCACTCCAGGCCTAATTTTCGAAGTCCTCGCGTCTCTAACCTGCCTGCTATGTGGCTTTTCGTGTGTGCGTACCGGTCTTAGCCCCGAGGATGAAGAGGTGAAGCTTATATCGTTAAGCGCCACCCACTCCGGCGCATTTCAGCTCATTAGGCCTGATATCCCCGCCATCTGGGTGTGAATGATTCGCTAAAATTGTAGTATGCATTGGGGTAGAGATTTAGTGCTCGGAATCAATAATATTTATAAACCTAAACCTCTTACTGTCGTAGCATAGCTACCGGGCATGGCTCTGTGGTCGAACATGTGGATGAGTTTTCTTTTGTGTAGGTGTCCAAAGTTGAGTCAAAATGGTGATTTCTAATTTCTGATTTTAGTTTTCATAAAAACAAAGTGGGTTTGGTGATTTGAAGACTCGCAAGAAATGTAGTAAAATGTAAAAAGAACCTCAAGTCTCTGCCACCGGGTTTGGAGTTTTGTAGCAACTAAGAGGTCCTGGGTCCATTTCTCGCTGGGCTTGGGAGAATGACCTAGGTCATTTCGAATCCAGTATTTAGCTATAAAACCGAACCCTAATAGTTTTCCTCTTGAGAAATAACATTTATTGGTCATTAATGTTTCAAGACAGTAAAAACTGATCCTTTGATCTACCCTACAGTGACAAATAAATGGCAACTAAATGAGCATCAATGGATATAGTAATAAGCATCCATTGAACCCTAAAAGATTGCTAAGTACTGGTCAATCAGGATACATCAAAATGATTTAAACCTAAGGTGAGAGATAGAGGCATAAATGACAACAACTGCTTGCGTTAAAAACAAGAGGACCAGCAGTTTACCTCAAAACCCTACCCAACAACCCTACTCTTCAAGGATAGGAAGAGCTTAGCCAACCATCTTTTGAGTTGTCATCCTCAGGGGGTGTTTAGCAAGCAAGAAAGTGAGAGAAAATGAGGGAAAATGAGGGAAGAGAAAACAGAAAGTGAGAGCCGAAAGCCACAAAATTTATTGCATTCCGATGTCCTTGGGTACGCAGCTTGACCGAGGCTTATATACCGTCTTAATCAGTAAATTATAAAATGTATAAACTACCAAAAATACAAAGAGGGTAGTTTGGGAAAAGAAAAGCTAGTAAAAATGTGGTCAAAATTGGCAGTTGGGTAAATTTGCGTTGTTTGAATTTTTCCATTTTCGCTCCACTTCCTTTGACTTCAAACCCAACCCGAGTTTGGCTTGGATTCTTCAAGGCTCGAGCCGACTTGATGACTTTAGCTCCACTTAGCTTGCAAAACTACTAAAATAGCCACAAAATGCGATTAGTGCAGTGAAGCCTGACCTCGCGTGTCAATCGGTTATTTAAGTTGATTAAGACACAAAAAGTGCCTCGAAACCTACAATAAACAGGGTTCAAAATAGCACTATTTAGGCACTAATCACTCCCCCCAACCGACACATTGCTAGTCCCTTAGCAATGACAGAAAGAAAGAGAGAGCAGATAAATTATGTTCACAAAAAAAAAAACAAAAAGAAAGGTATTTCAAAAAGTATACGGATGAGTAATGTCTAACCTTCAGTATGAATCACCAAGACCCTGCACAATAACCATCTTGGGAGAATAAATGTCATACATAATCAAGTTTCAGAAGAGTATCCAACTCAAGGGAATCGACCTGAAACTTCCACCAATATTTAAGTGTTTATATGATCAGTTTTTAACAATAAACTGCTAAACTGCCCTCTCCTCCCAACCAAGCTACTGCCAAGACCTAGAACAAAGGATCAACCCAATAAATTCCCATTATTTCACTTCCTATTCCACACTTCTTTTTCTTTGGTTGTAGGGTGCAATGTTGAGTGAACTCCATCTCACTAAAGTCCTGTGAACGCCCGAATATACTCTAGTCAAGCTATTACGTTTAGTATTTTGTAGGCATAAATTGAATTTTTCGTAATTTAAATGTGAAACATGGAAATTGAGAAACCCGGAAATTGTACAAGACATAAGGACAAAATTTTAATTTGTCAAAAAGGAGCACAAAAGTCATAAGTTGATAAGATGAGAGGCCAAAGTGGAAATAACATAAAGTATAGTGCACAAATAGAAAGTTTGGAGGACCTATGTGCAATAACTATAAAGATTAAGTATAAAAAGAGCTTGAGACAACAAAATATCTCATATTTTGGGTCTCCACAGAGAGCAAACCGTGAAGGCCAAAGGGAAGAAGAGAGAAGAAGAGGAAGAAGAAGGAGAAGCCAAGAAGAAAGGTATGGAAATTCTAAAGTTTTGTATGGATTCTATGATTTTTGGTATGGATATGACATGGAAAATAAGGATCTTATGGTTTTGTATGGAATTCTAGAAATTTTATGAGTTCCAACCTAGGGTTTAGTTAGAATTGATCCTAACTCTATGTTTGAAATTGAATGAAATCTAATATGGTTGCTTTAATTCATATTAGATTTGTTTGGGATAAATTCATGGAAGATTTTGAAGGAAAGATGTGTAATGAAAGATGAATTAAGTAAAATTGAGATTTCAAGATG
The DNA here is from genome assembly GCA_016808115.1 of Tetrastigma voinierianum. Lineage (NCBI taxonomy): Eukaryota > Viridiplantae > Streptophyta > Magnoliopsida > Vitales > Vitaceae > Tetrastigma > Tetrastigma voinierianum. The sequence goes on from JAEQBH010003607.1 coordinate 651,533, forward strand.
AATTTGGAGTGGTTTTGAAGTGTATATAAAGTATTGAGTTGATTTGGGTAGCAATATATGGAAAAAGTAGAGAAAAACCCACTTTCTAGGCAAATTTTGAGAACCCGTGTGTAGTGTTCTCGTTTTTTATGTTTTGGACCAAGGTTTGTATTTTGGCCAATCCTGCTCATTTCTGATTCGATTTGAGTGATTCAAGTTGCTGGTTGCATAGACTTATGATGTCCAAACATCCTGAAATAGATACCTTTCAAATTCTGATTCCATGCTATCTGTGCACCACTAAAGTGGGGCTTTGTTCAAGCCAAATTGCCCAGCTTTTGACCATAGAGTGGGCCCTCGGTTGTTTCGGATGTAACTTGAGTTCCGGTGCTCCGATTTGGGTGATTCCAGTTGGAGGAGAACCCTTAACACCTTAGCTTTAAAAGAGTACAAAGAGATAGTGTCAAATATGAAGTTAAGACCCTGTAAAAATGAGTATTACAAATTATCCCTAGTGTAATCGGTAAATTGACTAGTTTGGCATGAAAATGCCATAACTTTAGTTTTGATGATCTAATTGGAATGATTCCAATTTCTAAGTAAAATAGGTTCATGGAGGGACAAGAATACTTGAATGATGTGTGAATACATAGCATCATCCCACAAGTATCTGAAATGCCATATGGAATAGGCATGAAACATGAACATGAACATAAAAAGCAATATGTCATGAACATGTAATGTGATAAAAGATAGGTTATGAGTTCAAAGATATATGATAGTATGAATACTTAGGACCGAAGAGTGAATTTGTGGACTTTTATATGAAATTTCTCCTTGAGCTAGGGTTTGAGGTGTTAGGGAGTGTGATTACTTGTTAGGAGTAAGGGAATCTCCCTCGGGAGGATGGATCAGAGAATTTTGTATGGATATGGAAGTTTGGTTTATTCCTACTGGGGTGATTTGGGATTGATTGTAGGATGGTTTTTATGCCGTGTGTTTGGCATGTTTAATACCATATTGAGCTTATAATAAGTCCGAAATGACAAAAGACAAAGAGGCCGCCGCTATTCCGTGTCGTAAGTTACCGATTTTCTTCACGACTCTGCAACTTGCATAACTCCTTCGTTAGACTCCATTTTGGGTGTGTTCGAGACCCATGGAAAGCCCTTTGAGTCTAGGAATCCATCCATATATATAGCTTTATACAATATTGAGCTTATAATAAGTCCGAAAATGACAAAAGATCAGTAGCCGATGTCGCTTATCGTTGTGTGTTGCGTTGTCGATTTTTCACGCCTTGCAACTTGCATAACTCCTTCGTTAGGGACCTGCTGGTGTGTTCTAGGACTCTATGGAAAGACCTTTGAGTCTAGAATCCATCCATATATAGCTTGATACAATATTGAGCTTATAATAAGTCCTAAAATGACATAAGACAAGAGTCGCACATTGTGTTGCTGGATTTTTTTTTGCATAACTCCTTCTGCTAGACTCCGCTGGGGTGTTCTTGGACTCTATGGAAAGACCTTTGAGTATAGAATCCATACATATATAGCTTAATACAATATTAAGCTTATAATACACCTGAAAAATGACAAAGACAAGAGGTCACGTAAGTTGCCGATTTTCTTTTATGGCTTGTAATTTGCATGTACTAACTCCTTCAAGGATTCGCTGGTGCCTCTTGACTCTATGGAAAGCCCTTTCAGCCCAGAATCCATACATAGTATAGCTTGATACAATATTGATCTTATAATACACCTGAAAATGACAAAAAGACAGAAGCCGCTTCAAGCACGCAAGTGCCGCAAGTTGTTTGACATATTTTGCAATTTGCATACCTATCAGACCTGCTATGGATATTCTCGATCTCGGCGTGGAAAGCCTATCGAAGCCCAGAATCTAACCATAGCGCTGGCTTAATGGCATTTGGTGCCCACATCTTGTCTGAAAATTGAATTGTTGTACCGAGTGTACTAATCGCTTAGTTAAAGTTAATTGGAATACATGGTAAGAAAGGATGTAGATATGAACAAGAAATAGCAATATATGTAGATTTGATATGTAAAAGGAGTATAGGGATACAGTACCTACAGGTATCAAAAGGAAGAGTCTCTGCTCGCATCTTTACCTGAGATAGACACCTGGAGCAAAGAACAAGAAAAACATACAAGTATAGGAATGTATGTATAGGTCATAAAATATGATAGTCCGATAAAGTACATGAAGATATAAGTTAACAAGATATAAGATGTTACAAGTAGAGGACATGATATGAATATGAGAGTATATGATATGAATATATGATTGTCATACATAAACGAATAGATGGAACATGATAGGAACACATGAATGAGTAAAAGCATACATGATAGAAATATAGAGTACCATGAATAGCTAAATCATGATAGAAACGATAAAGGATATGATGCATAAAATGATATAAAGGGATATGAATAGATAAAGATATATATATGAATATATGAATATAAGAGTGCATAGATGCATTCATGATATATGATAGGGATTACATATATGATACGAAGACAAAACTAAATGATAGAAAAAGATATGAATATACGATTGCAAAGAAATATGAGAACAACAATATTTAAGCTAAGAAATATGTGAAGGTATTACTGCACGAAATAAATAATAGTGTATATTCATCAAAGATACATGATAACAATAGCTATTCATGTAGATGAGATATGTACGTAAAATGTAATAAAATGGATTGTCCGCTAGGTCCGCTGTAGAGGGATAGATTTGGCATGCCTATTAGGGAAAAATAAGTCCGGCAGCGATATCGATCGGATTGCCCCGTTGGGGTCATATTACAATACTTCGGGTTCTTATAGATGGTCATTGTCCGCATAATGATACCGCCTTCGGCCCTTATGCATGGTCATCATTGTCTCAAGACACGATAACAATACTTTCTGCCCTTATAGACCACTGCTTTCACGTTGAGTACACGCCTTCGCCCTTATAGTTTTTATCCACTCTAAGGTTTATGCGCATATAGAAACATAAAAAGTTGTTGATTTGCATATGACATGGTGAAAGATATTATATGATCTCGAGAAGCATAGCACCAAGTATGATGATAAGTTCTGTAACATGAGATTATACTATCTGATATGATATATAAAAATGTATAAGAATGTAAATGATTCGAAAAGTTAATATGAATACAAGATATGGAAAGTACAAAGTACAAGACACCTAAAAGTATATGAACAAGGCGCGCATATTAAAGTGAAAGTAATATGAAAAGTATAACTGAAAACAATATATGAAAATAGTATGAACAAGACATGAATACAAAGATATGATAACAAGACATGATAACAAAGATATGAAAATAACATAACAATCGTATAAGATATAACCATGAAAGTAATATATGCATACGAATATGACATACAATGAATAGGGAGGTGTAAATATGAACCATTAGAAAGAGAATAGACTGTAATACAAATACTAGAATAAGAAATAAATGATATGAAAGGTTATATGTTAAACGTCACATGATAAAAGTGTACGTTATATGAAAATGATAAGATAAGTGTATTTGTTGAGACGACGAAGCACACGTTGTCCTTGTATATGTTTCCCACTAAGTTAAAGTTTAGCACGTTTTTTTAATCCGCAGGTACGTATGTAAGACAAGGATAGAGGATGACATCCCACACGCTAGAAAGGTGCCAACTCGTAGATAGGTGCTCACTGCATCGTCTCCACAATCTCCTCGTGATTTTTGAATAGGTATAAGCTTTGTTTATTGAGAAGTACGGGACTCTTGCGGTATAGAATACGAATACCAATATGGTGGTATGTATAATGTATATGTAAAAGAATTTTTTTATTATTACAGAAATTGTGCATATGAATGAGAAAACAGGTACAAGTGTCAGCTCTGAGAAAGAAAAGGTTGAAGAGTCCTAGTCCCGAAGTGTGACACCTTCGTTGACACTCTACCTGGTGCCTGTCAACCACAAAGTCTGTGGTAATGTGGGATCACCAATGACTCTAACCAATTAAGGCATCAGGCATCAAGTCTTAAAGGTCTTTCAACAACTAACTCTTTAGGTTTCACCCCAGACTCCGAATGATTTTGAAACTCCAGCACCTACAACTCGCTAAACCTCACCTATCCACCCATGTAGCGAGCACTAAGTCTGGCTCCCCAACGCTGGTTTAGTGGCACTAGGTTTAAAGACTTCCCGCCATACCCTCGCATCGCGCTCGTAGTTTCAAGGTAGAGCGTTAAGGCTTTTCTATTCTTTTTCTTTTTCTTTTTATTATGGAAGACTTCATTGGCCTTCTTTTCTTAGGGTTCCTTAACCTATTGCAGGTGGTCAACGAAACTAGGGTAGGTTTTGCAAAGTAAGGGCTAGCAGCTTTCTATTATCAAGAAAACTGATGTGCATTGTGTGTGGTTAGCTAAAGGTGGAAGAAGAAAGCTGAAAACCATGAGACTTTAACTGATCATCTACTTAACCGTGCATGGAACTAATCTAACATCAATAGCATTGGGCAGTGTTTCAATTTTCCAACTTGCAGGTAATGCAAAACCAAAAAAAAAAAAAAAATGGGTGAAAAAATGGGTGCAATTTTTGAATTGAGAAAATAAGTTGTAAGGTATGTATAAAAAGATAGATGGCTATATTTTTAGCTTTACAAAGACAACTACAACTTCAACAAAAAATGATAATTAACAAGCCACTAAACATCACAAAAAGGGCTTGTTCAAAATAGCGAAAAATGCATGAATGTAAAAGTCACTTCCTTCGCTAACTCTCCCCCCAACCAAATGTTGCATTGTCCGCAATGGGGCTCGAATTGGAAAGTTAGAGAAAGAAGTGCTACCTCCTCAATGTGTGGCCGGTGGGAGGTCATCCTCACCCTGGGGCAGGCCGAGGTGTCAATGGGCGAATTCGGAGGACACGGTCAAGCACGCCTCGCCGCTACTGGAAGAAGTCAAGAAAGGTTGTAGGGCTAGGTGGGCAGCAGCGTAGCTCGTCGGAGAAGGAACCCGTGAGAGGCCTAGGTAGGCACCCGATGGGGAACCTGAGTGGCCCAGTGACTCAATCCGCATGGATGGCTTGATTCAGGCGAAGTATGGTGCCTGGCCTGAGCCATACGCCTCGCATGAAGTCATCTTCACGAAGGGGTAAAGACGTGGGCAATCACAATGATGCGCACGTATCGAATGTGCGCATCGTGATCCAAGATGGCCAGGAAATCCCCGAGTGGATAGAAATATGCCGCGATGGCGGCAGCCGTGATGTTGCTCGCCCGACAACATCCGTAGGAGCTGCGGGTACCGGGGCTGAGGGCTCCGAGGTGCAGAGGACGCAGGAGTTTGCAGCAATGGAGCAAAGGGGTAGCCGGAGTTGGAACCGAGGATGCCGGAACCCGAGGCTCCCCGCATGCACCGGCCGGAGGTGGCTGTTCTCTCAGAGGGTTATCACATCGGCCGGTCTCTCACAGCTCTCCAAAGGTGGAGGTGATAAGAGCTGGGCATGATCCGCCACCTGGCCAACTATAAAGATGTTCTCACAATTCGATGGTGCTCTAGCTTCAGGCTCAGAGTTTCGTAGGGCGTTTCACACGCATAAAAGTTCCCGAACAGAGGGGAGTGGACTAAGCTATAGTCGTTCCACGATTAACCTTGGCCTCGGCGGAACAAGGATGCTACGACGAAGCCTGCCGGTCGAACCGTAAACCCTTCCAAATACTAAGATAGCCTTAATGGCTTCCTCAGACATGTGCCGGAGCTTTAAAAAAGATTAGACTGCATTATATGGTCTATGAGGAGCATACTTGATAAGCCGCCTCCCGAACAAGATCTACCGACCGTCAGTGTCTCAGATAGTGGTGACGAACCACCTCCCCGGTCGGTGGGACGGCCACCGCCTATAATATGTCAGAGTCAAGAGGACCATCGACAGATTGAACGTAGCTGCTATATCTGTGGCCCGAAGTATCCTTAGTCCGCCATCGATAGTGAAATAAATAGTCGCTGGATTAGCTCTCGCAGGTCATTGTGGTAGAACTCCTCATGACACTCCGAGGGTGAAAACCGACGTGGGGTCATAAATGGCTCTAGGGAGTACCTCTGCACTAGTCTCATCGAATCTCGGAGCTCTGGATCTTCGGCAAGGGCCGGGAGATCATAATGAACCTTGTCGTGCAAATCCCTTGCACTGTAATAAGTATTTCCTAGAATAGGGCTGTAGTGGAAGTAGAGTCGCTTGATGATTGAGGCTGGGGACAGGTTCAGAGGGAGAGCTCCAACAGGACTCTGATTGGGTGGTGACTAGGGCTCCTGAGGCCTAGAACTAGAAGACTCCCCTGGGCCAAAGGTTTGGGCCCTTTTGGAAGGTGGGGCCTTCTAGGATGGCCTAGGATGTGGGGGAGAGGGAGGAACAAGGTCAACCCAGGTATGGTACCCAAGGGGGCGTATGAAGAACAACAGAGGCATGAGAAGAAGAACCTCCGTTGTAACCCACTACAGACTACTCCTGTAGTGGCGGCGGCAAGCACCAGGAGGAGGCACACAATGTGGCGATGTGGCTGGGATGACCCATCGGCAGGGGGAGAAGAGCGCATTCCGACAATCAAGCTATTCATACAAGGTTCACTATGGTCGGGCTAGAGAAGGAGAGGAGATGGAGGATGGGAAGAGGGAGGATAGGATCATAAATGAATTTAAATGAAATTGAAAAGGGTTTAAATAGATGGTTGGGGTGGTAGGTGAGAGGTTTAGCCCATTTAATGTCCATAAATGGGTGGTTAATGGTTAGGGCTCAAAAAAAAAAAAAATCTGGAAACATTCATGGTGCTCAGGAACCGAAAGGTTTATAGAAAAGGCAGAAGATGAACAGTGCGCATGAGGGAATTTCGAAAACCTGGAAATATTTCACACTGCACTAAAAAGCCCATGCTTTCTGCAACACCTGCAAAACAAACAAAAAATTATCAGAATGTACAAATGAAAGTAAGAAAAATTACAAAGAAAAGAAAGCCAAAATTAAGGAAATTAAGAAAGTCATAAATAAAACTTAAAATGAAACAAACAAAATTCCAACAAAAATTGGAGTGACTTCTAAGTTGCTGCAGAAATCACTCCCACTCAATTAGCCTTTTGGATTCATGGAGGGTCAAGGAGGGAACTTCCTCACCGTCAGGTGTCAGACGCACAGGTTTCACTTTCGCCATCGACCTTGAACACCGTGTCACCCTTTCGGAATCGAGCAGGTCTACCGATCCATCGAGATAGACCTCGATGGATGGTGAATGGCCCACCATCTTCATTTGAGCTTGCCCGAAAAAGCGTGGAGCCAAGTCATAAAGACTCGTCTCCCTGCTTGAAATTTTTACGCTATTAGTCGATCATGCCACTTTTTTAACTTCATCTTTCGTAATTTTTGAGTCAAGTAGTACGTCCCTAGCTCTTCTAGCTCATTGATATCAAGGAGCCTTTTAAGGTCATCTCTCCCCATATCCAAGTTCAGCTTCTTCACTGCCCACCATGCCTTATACTCGATTTCCATAGGCAAGTGACATGACTTGCCATAAACCAGCGATACTGTGGACACGCCGAGGATGGCTCGCATGCCATCAGGCGCCCACAAGGAATCCGTGTTACCTTAAGAGACCAACTTTCTAAGTAGAGTTCACCACTCTCATTAGTATTGTTCTGATTTCCTGCTGGCTAGCCTGAACTTTGACCACCGGTTCGAGGATGGTACGGGTGGCTCTTATGCTCGGGACACTACATTTAGTTGTGAGGTTCTCAAATGTCGCTTGCAAATGCGAACCTCCATCACATTATGGCTTTAGTGGACCCCAAATCGAGAAGATGTTCTCCTTCAAGAATTTCACCACCCTCGTGGTCTCGTCAAGCCTCAAGCACCGGCTTTCAACTCCATTTCACATGTAGCTCACTCCCACCAAAATGTAAATATATCCAAAGGAAGAAGGGAATGGCCCCATGAATTCGATGCCCCAAACATCTAATAGATCAACTACTAAAATCGGGTTCAAAGGTATCATGTGACGACGAGAGATTTTCCCTAATCTTTGGCATTTGTCGCATTCTCTGCACATGGTATGGGCATCCTTGAAAAGAGAGGGCCAATAAAACCTAGATCGGTAGCACCTTCCACGGTACTTTCCGGATAAAACGGCCTCCACATGCATTCTCATGGCGTTGGTCGAGCATCCCCGTTGCCTCCCCTTCAGCACACATCTTCCGATTATCTGGATCAACACAATATTTGTACAAGAAGGGCTCTTCCCAATAATAGATGAACTGGTTGCAAAGAAAACTTCGCCCTCGTGGCTTTCCAACTGCCGGTAACTCTCCCGTTGCCAAGTGATCGTACGTGGGCATACCAAGGTGTGTTCTCAACTAGGATTAGGAATCTCCTGCCAGAAACTCATCATTAATTGGAGGCTACAGATGCTGTGTTTATTATTAATTCAGAGATGATCTACAACAACATTCTCCACACCCTTTTATCCTTAATCCGTTGTGTCAACTCTCGCAGCAGGAGAACCCAGCATCTAATAAGTCTTGCCTCGCATTTTGCTCGGGTGAGAGGTACTTCCTAAAGGAGTGATATGTGAAGATTATTATGCTCGAATCCAACCAAGTAAACACGAAATTTGTCCAAAGCATAGACTGGTCATACTCTTTCTCGAGTGGTGTAATTCCTTCAATGCTCACGTTCACGGTGAATAGTAGACCACATAAGGTTTTCCTTCTACTATCTGCCCGAGAACTACTCCAATGGCGAGGTCGCTTGCACGCACATTACCTCGAAAGGTAACTTCCAACTAAATCTCACTATTGGTGCAAAGTACGCGCCTAGCCCTCAAAGCTTTTCTAGTAGTTTTCATCCCAAACGAATTTGACATCTTTCTCCAATAGCTTATAAAGAGGCTTAGCAATTTTCGAGAAGTCCATGATGAACTCCTCAGAAAAGTCTCCGCATGCCCTAAGAAATTGCCTCACGCCTCTACATTTCAGGAGAGGGCAATTTGGAAATCATCTTAATTTTTGTCATTAACTTCAATTCCTTTCAAACATATGTTCCCAACACAATTCCTCGGGTCGACCATAAATGGCATTTTTCCCCAGCCACATCTCAAGTTCTTTCTCATACACCTATGCCAGATAAATTTCGTTGATCTAAGCATCTCTTCAAAGCCCTCTCGTAAACTCGTAACATCATCCAGCGTGAATCCTCCATAACGCGCCCACCAAATCCCGGCCAAGATACTCAAGCACGCATCGCTAGAATGTGGCGTGGGCATTAATGTGCCAAAGGCATCCTCCGATAGCATATGTGCCCAAATGCGTGAAGGTGGTCTTCTCCGTCTTCTCGCAAAGAATTTCAATTTGAAAATAACCCTAATAGCCATCCAGAAGCACAGAAGGGGTGCCCTGAACTTTCGAGAAGTCGTCCAAGAAGGCAGGAAGGGATCTTTCCTTATCACCTCATTTAATCTTTGTGACCACACATACCCCTCCAACCCGTGAAAGGTGGGTGGGCACCCTTTCCCTTTTCATTATGCATAGTGGCAATTTCGATTTCTTAGGCACAACCTAGGTCGGGACTCACCCAAGTGCTACCTGATATAGTAAACAAATAACAACAGTAGACTTCCGCACTACTACTGCATGTGTAGATTCAAATTTTCGTGGTTGCCTTTACCGGGTTTTTGCCTCCTCCTCCAAGTAGATGATTTGGTGCAAACAAGGTTAATACCCTTCGCACGTTGATTTTTAACCCAATAAATGCTTATTCTCCCGAAGGATGTCCAAATGCTGTTTTCCTCATGGCTTCGGCTTAATTGTGGGAGGGATATGATATAATCGGGCAGACCGTTTCTCATTCTTCCGGTGTACGCATACTTTTGTTCCACGCTAGGCTTGGGAGATCTAGTTTTTTGAGGCTCACTGCTTCTCCCTAGTCAAGAGGTAGAATTTCCCTTTTTCTCCAAAGGCCCCTTATAGTGTTCATACTGGTTTCCCCAGCCTTCAAGATACCAAACAATTTCAAGATACATCTTGTGACGAGCCTTATCAACTTGTTCTTCAAGGAATTGTATCATTATGCAAATTTCTCCTGACCTCTTCCGTCGGTTGCATATGCTTTTTACCATGAAAGATATCGAGTTCCAAAGTCATGTTCCCAAATGTGAGTTGCATAACTCCATTTTTAATGATAACCACACAAGTGGCCGGCAGCTGGTCTTCCTGTGATGATGGGCACATAGTTAGCCCCCATCGCAACCTGCTTTTATCAAGCACAAACAAAGTCTACTGTGATAGTAGAATTTGTCCACTAGATTAAAAACATTCCTTATTGCCCTTTGGTATTTTTTATGGATCTATCTCGCATGGACAATGTAATGGACGTGGCGAAGCGTTTCCCAAACCTAGCTGCTATACACCGAATAAGGCAAAGAAGTTGACACTGGCCCTAAGTCAAGAAGTTTTTCAACTCAAGTGCTCATATTCACCAAGATGGTCAGCAACATGGATTCAATCTTACCGAGTTCCCAGACCGAAAAGATGGCACCACTTGTTCTATAAGAAAGGCCTTCTTGTCTACATTTAACTCTCTTTTCACCGTAAGTACGTGTCCTTCAAAATGGCATAATGCGGGGACTTGTTTAATCCCGCTGCTGTGGATGTCGACTTCACTGGCCTTAGCACTTCTAATATTTTAGCTCGGGTTGATGGCCTTTTCTCGCTTTTAGTGCCTATGGAAAAGTGTGGGGTGTTATTTTTCACGCATTCCCTTTGGTCACCTCCCTCCTCTGTTCACTTTTGTTTTGCTCATGTTCTGGATCGGTCGTTTAACCTCTTCACCACTTCTCAAAGTGATAACCGCTTTAACTTCGTCTATCCTGGGATTTGGCTCTCTGAAAGAGCTCAACTCATGCACTCCCTAGGATCGGGTCATGTTTGAGAGTGGGCCCCTTTTCCTCGCACTCCGCCGCCGGTCAAGTTAACTCGAGATCAATACCGCAGCCACATTTTCGTGGAGATCTCGCATCGTAGTTATCGCATTGGGAAATCTCAGATGTACATTTATCTTTTGTTAAGTGCTTTCCACTATGTCGCATTCTCTTAATTAGCCTGCGGCATTCACCGCCTTCTCTGCTCTCCACAAAGATGCCCACTATTTGCCTCAAGTTCATGATAGCCTGCTCAACCAGGATGAGGATGTGGGCGGCTATGGTCGATGAGGAGCCACCCCGTTGTTATGCGCCAGGCACATATGGTGGAGGCTTTCGCTTCCAAGAGAGAAGCCAGGATGGTTCCTCCGCCACAAGGTTACAGTGCCGCCATGGGGCGTTGGTCAGCGGCTCAGACACCCACAACATCGCATGCTCAGCCATCATATCCCCATCAAGGAACAATCGGGCGCGGTTTCCTCGCGCTCGGGGCAGGATCGACAGATGAAACAAGGTTGGCTAGGCATAGATGCCTCAGTCACTGCTCGCACCTCATGATGATTTCTCATTTCAAGCTCCTCCAAACTTCTAGCCAAGGTGGCTAGCTTTGCCTTTAACTCCATGTCCTTTGTGATTGAGTACATGCCTCCTCTTGAATTGGCTGCAGGTCTCATCCTCTCTGCCTCTCTAGATCAATTCATCCCATGTGCTTTGACACCTACCCACATAATTTAAGAACCACGGCTTCCTCCGATGTTTATGTTCGCCTAAGTCCCCTCCACACATAGTCTCCAACAACTGCTTCATGAAGAGGACATTTCATTATAAGTGATTAACCAAGATCCAACTACAAAGCCATGTGGCGAGGGTAGGCACCGATGGTCTCTAGGCACCTTTCCCCGCTACCTTCCGTACTTTCATTTTCTTGGGTCAGTAGCGTAAAATTTCCTCTTCGACTATCGGGTTTTATAGTGCTGAAGCATCTCCTTTAAAAATTATGCTCAGATATCCCCGGGCTCCTAATAGTTCTCGCCCCTCGTAGAGTTGAGCCATTTTGCCTTGTCCTTCGTATAAGATGAAGAACTTCGCCCCATCATCAACATTAGGATGTCCTCTTTGAAGGAATTGCATACTTCCTTGAACTCCCGGATGTGTGAATAGGGATTTTCACCCTCAATTCCATGGAAAGTGGGGAGCAGGGGCACTAGATAGGGCTTGATAATGATGTCCTCTAGAGGAGGCACAATGCAGGAGGGTGCACTCACTCTTGGGGGGTGTACATGGTCCCTCATTATTCTGTAACCATTCGTTCCTTTAAACTCTCATTGCCTCGTCCTCGTGGAGGCTCCATCTCGACCACCGTATACGCCACCACAAATTGCTCTTGCGGGAGCACTCGCTCCTTCTAATCAGCCTACTGTGTTCCTATCCCAGTGTTGCATAAACTCCTAAGAAAAGGGCACAAAACACAACAAGAGACAAAATCAAAACAGGCTTGCAAAAAGGTCAATGTTAGTTAAAAATAAGATAAATTACGACGCGCATAAGATTGAATCAACCTAACAAAGGAACCGCCAGGGGTGGCTATCAGAAGAACAAAAAGGTTGAAAATTCACCAACACATGCGAGTGCATCACGTTAAACAACTCCGTCACTTGCACTTAGGCACCATCCCACAACGACGCCATTTGATCTCGTTGAAACTGTGAGATGCATCAGTAGAGATTTGCTCGAAATCAATAATATTTATAAACTCCATCCCCATCGCTCGTAGCATAGTTATCGCAGATGCTGGTTCTGTGGTCGAACACAGGATGGGTTTTCAGGGTAGGTAACCAACAATGAAGTCAAAACTATGGATTCTAATTTCTTGATTTAGGCTTTTCATAAAACAAAGGGGTCAGGATTGAAGATCGCCAAGAAAATGTAAAAAGAACCCTCGGTCTTGGGTCACCGGGTTTGGAGTTTAGTATAACCGGAGAACCGCCAACCATCTCAAGTTGAGAAATCGACCTATAGTCATTTTCTTGAATCTTCATTTAGCTATAAAACCAACCCCCAATAGTTTTTCTCGAGAAATAGGCATTTATCGGGTCATTAATGCGTTTCAAGACAAGAAAATTGATCTCTCGATCTACCCTACACTCGATAAATAAATGGCAACTAAACGGCATCATCGATCTAGTAATAAGCATCCATCGAACCTAAAAGATTGCCAGTATCGGGTCAATCAGATACATCAAAAGGATTTAAACCTAAAGTGAGAGATAGAGGCATAAAATGACAACAATCGGCCATGCTAAAAACAAGAGGACCAAGAGTTTACTCTCAAAACCCTCGCCGCAAAGGTCTACTATTCATGATAGATGAGGTTAGCCAACCATCCTCCGAGTCATTATCCCTGTGGGTAGCTAGAAGAGAGAAAGTGAGAGAAAATGAGGGAAAAATGTGGAAGAGAAAACAAAGGAGCGCTTAAAGCAGACCAAATTACAGATTCCGTTGACGCCTATACAGAGCTTCGATCGAGGCTTATACTGCTCTCGTAATCAAGGAACATAAAATGTACTAAACTACCAAAAATAAGTAAAGAGGTAGTTCGGGGGAAAAGGCACAAAAGCCGGTAAAATGGGGCTCCAAACAAGACAAAGGAGTAGGTTACGAAAATTCGCAGGTTGCGAAATTTTCGTAACCCTGCAAAATTTGCAATGTTTTGAATTCTTCCATTTTTTGCTCCAATTTCCTTATGACTTCTAACCTGCAACTTCGAGTTTCTGGCCAGATTCTTCACGCCGAGCCGACTCGATGACTTTCCATTCTAGCTGCAAAACTACTAAAATAGCCACAAAATGCGATCAGTAGTTGATTAGTACTCAAAAAGTGTTATTTTGAACCCTTTTTATTTAAGGTTTTGAGCACTTTTCGTGTACTAATCAGCGTAATTAACCCGATTTGCACATTAAGGTCCCTGCTATTCTACTGATCACATTTTGTGGCTAATTTTGTAGTTTTTGCAAGCTTATTTATGCCAAAATTATCGAAATAATTCAAACACGGGGCACCTGGAAGCCGAATCATCGCCGTAGATCAAATCCTTAAGGAAAAGAGCAAAAGTGAAGAAAATGAGCACTCGCAGAATGCTTTTCCCGCGCCGCGACCGCTCACCTTCGCACCTAATTATTCACCATACAGCCCACCGCTCACCCGCTTTGTCGACGCTGATTTTTGTTACTTTTTCGTTTCTTCCAAATTCGTCTCCTGCAATGGCTTTTCATTTTCGTTTTTCAGAATTTCGATACATCGAAAGCACCTCGCTAGTTTCTCGTGAAGCTTTGTACAAGAAATGACTTCATCACAAATTTTTGGGGGCTGTGCTTTCTACCGCTCTTTCCATTTTCCCTCCACTTTCCCTCACTTTCTCTCCTTTTTTCGGTCACAAACACACCTCCGAGGATGACAACTCGTATGATGGTCAGCTAGGATCACTTTCTTCTCCTTGAAGAGGAGGGCTGCTGGCTAGGGTTTGGAGGTAACTAACGGTCCTCTTTTTTTTTAACGCAAGCAATTATGAGCATTTATTTTTCTATCTCTCGATCTAGGTTTAAATCTCTTAAATGTACCTTGATTAACCTGTATTTGGCAAGCTTTTAGGTTTCAATGGATGCTTATTGCTAGATCCACTGAGATTCATTAGTTGCCTCCTATTAGTTACTATAGGGTAGATTTATGAGGAATGATTTTCACTGCTGAGGACATGAATGCTTTGTAAATGTTGTTTTTCAAAAGGAAAAATTATAGGGTTTAGTTTTTAAAGCTAAATGAAGATCCGATTCGGGAAATGACTATAGGTCATCCTCCCCAATGCAAGGAAATGAACCCGAGAACCTCTCGACCTTGTAACTCGAACCCCAAGAGTCTCGACACTTCAAGGAGACTTTTTACATTTTATTTGATTTAAATTTCGCTTCCAAACAATTTCACCGCTTTTGACAACAACCTTAAAAATCCAAATTTAATTCACCATTTCGCCTTCACCGTAAATCCATTTGTGCAAGAAAACCCATCCCCGTGTTCGACCGGGAGCCACTATACGCAGCAGCTCCACGACAAAAGGGATTTTAGGATATAAATTTTGTCGACCCGATACACCTGTCGTGGGCACCCACCAAGAGGTAACTTCTGGACTCGGTGTGTCAATCGAGTTATTTAAGTTGATTAGTACACAAAAAGTGCTCAAAACCTACAATAAACAGGGTTCAAAATTCAGCGCACTATTCAAAATTAATCACGCATCGACTTCCTCGTTTCGAGGCCTTCCTCCTTCCGCCATGAAGCCTTCTCACCCCCGTCTCAAAAGTCTTCTCGTCTTCGCTTGGAGCTCTTATTGCGAAGCCCACTTGGGGAGAGCTTCGAGCCCACGTGGAGGTGCTGGCAAAGAAGAGAAGGAGCGCAGTTAAGACTCAAGCCCCGAGGGTCGCTTCGCCGAAAATAGCCAAGCACCTTAAAGGCGGGTCTCTTCTTCGCCTCGTTTACTATCGGAGCCGGGAGATCTTCGAGAGGCGGCCAGCCCCTGAGGTTCTCCCTATTTCGGTTTGGAGTCCTACGTCGTAGGGTGCCGAGCCCCCCTCCTCCTCCAATGGTAGATGATGTGGGAAGGGTCGCAGGATGTACCTGACGAGGACTCTTTCGCTCTTCTTCATGTGTAGCCTGGCCACGTGGTCAAGTTTCCTCCATCCTTCGTGATTCCTACCTCAAGAAGGTGGACACTTTTCCGTTGAGGAGGCTCTATCTCTTTCGCTTTAAGGAGCCGCTTTTATACGTCCAAGCGCCTTTACCGGTCCATTTCCTTATTGTTTCAGGTTGTTAATTGACTCTGCCTTGTTCTTTGGTAGGTGGATACTTACGTGAAGAGCCTGGTAAGGAGGGCGAGCCTTACCGAGGGCTCCGCCAGGTCGGCGAAGTCTTATAAGGCTAAGGTTGCCTCTCTCACCTCCGAGAAGGCCGACCTCCGAGCTCAGATAAAAGACTTGACTGAGGAGCTTGTGAAGCACAAGTCTAACCTGAGGCATACTTCGATGGTGAGGGCGCGGGCCGAGGACAAATAAAAGAAGACCTCATGATTCAGGTCGCTGAGACCAGCCGAATCATCGCATATGAGCCGGCAGCCATCATGGCGACCGGCGCGCGCTGACCATCGCCACGACCAAGAGGCTTTGGAGGCCGGAAGTTCCGCGGGCGCCACGAGGAGCTTTCGGCAAGTTTTTGGCGACCTCGAGAGTCGAGGCTTCGGTTACTAGAGAGACGGAAGGATAAATAAAGCTTGCGAATGAGGCTCACACCCAACGGGGGCCTCCTGGGTGGCTTGCCTTCAAGATGGCTTCTCTATGGCCTTCCTAATTTAGAGTTCATTCTTCCAAATTTTCCGATGAGAAGCATAACTTTGAGGCCGACGTGGACGCCGAGATGCTTTCTCGTGGCCTCCCGACTCGCGCTTCCGGGCCTCAATGATCTTCTGCTCCTTTAGAGGCCAACTTTCCGCCTCACTACCACACCGCCTTCTACCCCCTTGCTTCCTATGAGCCGAGGCCCTACGGCGCCAGCTTTTATTTTAACCTTTGCTATTTTCTGCCAAGCCTGGATTTTCGTACGCTTCACATTGATTTTTGTCGATATGCAGATTTATTGTTTAATTTTATCATTCTTTTATTTTGGTTCATATCAGAGCCTTCTCGGCTTATTCGCTCTTTCGTAAGTAGTCGAGCTGCAGTGATCATTGAAATACAAGTGGGCTACCATCAATCACATAGGTTTCGCTTAAATCGAGCCGCTTAGCTTCTGTGATTTCTAAAGCTGTTAAGCCCCCAAAACTCGGAAATGTCTGGCTCCGGGTCGTTTCTTCTTTTTATACCTAAGCCTGTAAAACCGAAAGCTATTGGTCTCCTAGGCCATTGCCAGGCTTCCGAAGCCACTGAGCTTTTAAACTGAGCTTGCTCCTAGGCTGCTCGGGCCTTTGTGCTATCGAAGCTTCTTCAAAATGGGTTACTTTGGCCTTCTATGCTATCTCGCCCAGCGCTTGCTCGCAACCGAGCCGCTCTTGGCTACTTCGCTTCTAAGCCGCTGAGCTTAAAACTGAAGTGCCTCGGGCCGTTTCGCTGGGGTTGTCGAGCTCTTCAAACTGAAGCCGCTGGGGCTCCCGGGCTACTCGCTTCGGAAGTTGCCGAAATAGCCCAAAATTGAGATTTTGGCCTCGGATCGCTCACCTTTTACGAGCGCTAAGCTTCCGCAACCGAAATGCTAGGTTTCGGGGCTACTTTCGCCTTCGAATACTGAGCTCCAAAATCGAGCTGGGCTCCTAGGCTGCCTGCCTTATGAGCAGCTTAAGCTCGCAACTGAGCTTACTGGGGCTCCCCGGACTACTCGCGGCCGCCGAGCTCCAAAATCGAAGCCTTGCCCCGGTCGTTTCCGCATTGGGGCAATTAAGCTCGAACCGAGCTACCGGTCTCCCAGTTATCAGTACTTTCTGAAAGCCGCGGAGCCCAAAAATTGCTTTTGGCTCCGGGTCGCTCTACTTTATGAGCGCTTAAGCTCGCAAATCGAGCCGCTTCGTGGCCCCGGGCTACTCTTCCTTTTGATTTCGCCGAGCCCAAAATCGGTTTTTGTGCTCCCAGCCGTTATGCCTGGGGCTATCGAGCTCTTCAACCGAGTCGCCCCGCTACTTACCTGAAATGCTTGAGCTCCAAAATCAGGAGCTTTCGCCCCGGGTCGTTATACTTTAGGCAATTAAGCTCGAAAAACTAAGCTAATGTCTCCTCGCTGGTCAGGCCTTCTAAGCTCCAAAATCTCGGTTTTCGCCCCCGGTTGTTCGCCTTTGTGAGCAGCTAAGCTCAGCAACCGAGTTGTCGCTCTAGGCTACTTCTGCCTTCGAGCTCCAAAAATTGGAGCTTTTAAATTCTCCCGGGCTGTTCTGGCTCACGCCGAGCTCTTCAAACCCGCCACTTGCCTTCGTGGTCGCGAATAAGACTGAACCACAGCCAAGATACCGGAAATGGTACCTTCGCTACTAAGGTCGCCTTCTTCAAACTAAGTTTACATGGTTTCTTAAACCAGCTACACCACTCGCTTAAAACCGAGCCATGCCTTCGCTTTCGCCTTCCTTCACTTAGAGCGCGACGATTTTTAATGCCGACGGTGGAGAATTGAACAGATTGCGTGGCTTCCCTGCTGCCCGTGTTTCTTCTTTATAAATGATGGCCTTTCTTCGAAGGTTTATGTCATACTCTGTCCCCAACCTTCTACCTCTTCGACATGGTCAAGTCTGCCACGCACGGGGTTTCGTGGTCCGGATCATCACGCACGGAGCTCGTCTCCGCGATCGCACCGACGCTCGGCCGCGCTCCGCGCCATAGGAGTTGTGTTTTTCCCAAGTTCCTCCTTAGAGTTGTGTTGTCTCTAGTCCAGCCCATTGATACCGACCGTGAACGATTTTATGTATAAAAATGGGGAACTTTTTATCCCGTCTCCTCCATTCTTCTTTTCTCCCTATTTTCTCCTTTCCTTCCTTTTTTTCTTCCTCTTTCATGTGTGGTTTGCCTTGACTAGTTCAATGTAACCTTCCTCTGATAGAGACGATGTGAGAAAAGCTTTACTGATTGTAATTTTCTAAGATGTAGAGAACGATAAAGAAAGACTTCACGATTGTACTGAGATTGTGAGAGAATTAGCTTACTGATTGTAATTGTAACAACCCAATTATACTGACGCTTTATAAATATGTTTTGGGTATAATAAAGTAAATGTGTACTTTTCTGAATAAAATAATGCTAAAAATAAAAGAAGCAAACCCGAATTATATTAAAAGACAAGTGCAATTGGTAATTTTACCACTTTAGGACTTAAGGGTCATAAGCTCATAAGATTGTATGCCAAAGTAGAGTATAGCTCTGCTGAAATACAAATGAAATGAACATGAGGGATTCATGAAATAAAGGAAGGTAAATCAATGAATATGATGATAGACTCAAAATAACTCATTTGGTCTTGAGAAAGGGAGAGCAAAAACGTAAAGAGGAAGGAAGAGAAGAGAAGAAGAAGAAGGCCAAAAAGGTATGAAATTCTAAAGTTTTGTATGGATTTCCATGGAATTGTATGGATAGTAGCTTGTTCCCAAACCTAGGGTTTTGTTAGGATTTCATCATAACCCTAGATGTCTTGAAAGTAGGGTTGGTAAAACCCTAAAGTGTACAAGAAGAGTATGAATCCTCCCTTTAGGTCGACCGTGGTTTATTCATACAATTAGTTTGGGCTTAAAAAAACAAACCCCAACTACTCTTATGTTTGGTTTATGCAAGGGATATGAATCTATATTAGGAATTGTTTTCTGGGAGCACTGTGATGCTTTAGCTAAGATGAGAACAGAAATGAGTATGGAAGAAAAGTGAGTGAAAGAGGGAAAATCTGCCATTTCTGGGCAGTTTACGTGATTGTTACTGGTACCATAACAGGGTGGTACCGGTACCACTGATGCAGAGACCAAATGGTACTGCAACATTCAGTGGTACCGGTACCACCACTGTGTAACATGAATGGTACTGATAATTGGCCAGCCACTTTTTCCCTAGTCTTGCTTTCTGGCTTGAAGATTTTTGGCTTCAAATCATACACCAATAGTATAGAACTCATGAATACTGCTCGGGGTTCAAATAAGAGTGAACCTAAGTGAAAAACGCACCGTACTTCGCCGCCTCGACAAGTTTGAAGTGGGCAAACTTAATGCCCTATGATAGGATAGTAAGTTCCTAAACAAGTATAAGTCTATTAAAAGATAAATAAGAGGCGAATTTGTTATACGAAAAGGTACAGCTCAAAATGTATAAAAGATTATTCGATCATGAATATCTCCAAAAGATACACGACATTAGCAGTATTCATGTATATATGATATCTTTCTAATACGAACATTATTAAGAAAAACATAATAATATCGATTGTCCATTCATGGATAGATAGGCATGCCCATAGTGGGACGCAACTGGCCGCAAGATACGATACGCATACGCATATCGAGGTCCTCGCTGGGTCGATGTCATGATCTCGCTTGACTATTATAAAGAGCCCCGCTTCTTTGGGTCATACAGAGTTCACTGCCTCGCACAAAGGATAAGCACTCTCTGGTACATACAGATGGGAGATCACTGCCTGTATGATAGTAATATTTGGGTACATACAGATAGAGAACAATGATAGTACCTTCGGGTACATACAATTCTCTCCCGTATCCACTTCTGTGGTATTTGCAGCATGAACATAAAAGAAAATGAAAAGTATATGTAAAGGAAATGTATAAAGTATATGATATGATATGTGAAGCATAACACTGCTATGCAATGATAGTATACAGTTACAAGAACAAGAAATACAATATAAAATGACACGAAAAGTATATGAAATATGATAAGAAAAGAAACATGTTATGAGTAAAAGAAAATGTATACGAGAAATGGATAATATGTGTACATGTTCTATGTGTCAGGTAAAGATATGCATGTGTTTGTAAAAGGGGATGACCCTTGCTGAGGTCGCCCATATGTGTAAATTCACTAAGCTATGTTTAGCAGTGGTGTTTCATTCGTAGATACGTAAGAGGAAACCAAAGCGGCAAGACGATCCACATCAACAGCCGTGGTCAACATCACTAGGGGGGTCCACCGAAGATTTTTTGTGATAATGTGTCTTTTGTTTCTTTTTGTAAACAATGTAAATGTTGAACACTTCCATATATGGAGTTTGTATATGTATTTTGTATCCGCTGTTACAAAATATGGTACAAGTTAAATGTTTAACATTATACGAATGAAAAGCTTAAAGTTTATAAGTTATAGAAAACAAAGCATCCCAGATCCGATTCAGACCCACCAATCGAGTCGGACCGGAAATGGGGTGCTATAAGTTAGTGGTATCAGAGCCTAGGTTTAGGCAGTTTTGGAAAAGCCTAGGTTTAGGTGGCCCTAGAGAAGAGTATAGATAGAAAAGCATGTGTTTAGTAATGTGTTGACTTGATGTGGATGTCCTTTGTTTTCAGATAGACGATCGTCTCCAAACTGAAATTAAGAAGCAAATGAGAAAGTAACCCGAGATCAAGGAATATCCGCTTGATCTCTAAATATGTCGGTGAGAGCTGCCTGGCCGTGAAACAATGAAGCATTACCGAGGATATCTCTGATATGACTCGGTATTAGAAAGACACACCTAAAAGCCCCGATAGACACAGAAGAAGATTGTGGCTAAGAATCTGATGGGACAAACATGGAAGAGTCTAATAGAGCGGAATTTTGGCTAGAAAAGTTACAAAGAATATTGGAGTGGCTAGATGCCCGTCGATCGAGAGAACATGTACGCCTCACTATTGCAGAGCGAGGCATATGATCAGGAAACTAGCCGAGAAGTCCAAGGATTCCAAATCCCATGACTCGGGAGCCTTTCATCTAAGAGTTCAGTGGCAAAGTACGCATCAGATGTATAGGGAGTCCAAGTGGGAAGCGCCTGAATTTGAAGTGCAGGAATCCTAAGCAAAACGCTGAATACGCAGAAAGAGTTCAGTCAGTCTTCAACAAGTATGCATCTGAATCAGTCCTCACCGAGGCATTTCGATGTAGGTAATTGGAGCATGGACTCCGCATGATTCCATCAAGAGGTATTTCGCACCTATGAATTTCTCTCCAAACAAAGTGGGATTTACTTCGCTGGTCCAAAGTTCAGAAATGAAAAATGTATAGACTAAAACTTGCAGCAAAGAAAGATCTCAAAAGAAGAGGTTTTATAGAGGAGCTTTGTCTTCCTCGGGGAAAAGAGCTAGAGAATCTCCAGCTAAATCAGAATATAGTTATGTTACGAGAGGTAGAAGGCAAGGGTCTAATGTAGCACCTAGTACAGGTAGAGGTGCTTCAGTTGGACATGGAGAAATTCCAGAATGCCCTCATAGCCATAGAAGGAATTTTGGAGTTTGTAGATTGTTGACAGGAGGGTGCTTCAGATGTGGAAGCACCGAACATTTGATGGAAAATTGTCCCAAAGAGTCAAGAGACAATAGGAATCCTCAGAGTAACAGTAGAGAGAGGTCCGTAGCACCGCCATTGACTCGAGATAAAGGTAGAGGTCGAGGGGCCAGCCGTAAAGGGTCGCGGAGGCACAAGGTCGAGACAAGGATAGTCCTATACCTATGAAGACCAAAGACGAGCATGGCGCTATGAAAGCTCGAGGATCAAGACGCCCGGCGATTGCTGGTATATTTTCTATATGATATTGAGATGTATGCATTGATTGACCCTGCTCCTAGCTCCATTCATACGTATGTATCAACAAGTATTTGATAAATACTAGTAATGAACAATTAGAATATGACATGTACGTGACCACCCATCGGGGCATAGTATTAATAAGGAATAGTGCATACGCAATTGCCCCATTGTTATACAAGCAAGAGTTTCTCACCGATTTGATACCCTACTCATTCAGAGAATTTGACTTGATTATGGGAATGGATCATTTGGTTTAAGCATCAAGCCATCGTTGATCAGGGTCAAAAGACGTAGGTCGAGATGCTCTCGACTGCATCGAGGTGATAGTACAAGGCATTGGATCAAGTGCAATGTCCAATGTGATCTCCGTTATGCAAGCTAAGAGATTTATGAGGAAAGGATGTGAGACATTCTTGGTCATGATACTTGACTCCAAGAGAGGTCAAGTGGATGTAGAAAAGATTCCAGTAGTAAGGGAATTTCCAGATGTATTCCTTGAAGAGTTACCAGGTATTCCACTTTGAGAGGAGGTGGACTTAGCCATAAATTGTATCAGAAGGTCCCATATCAGTAAGATCAGATGCGATATCAACGGAGTTAAAAGATAAAGAATACCTTAAGAGCTTTCGGATAAAGAATTATCCGACCCAAGAGCCACTGGGGGGTGCACTTGTTTTATTCGTGAAAAAGAAAGATGGCACTCTACGGATGTGGATTGATTATAGGCAAATCAACAAAGTGACAGTGAAAAAAAAATAACAATTGCCTAGAATTGAGGATCTATTCGATTAGTTAAAGGGAGCGGGTGTCTTTTCGAAGATAGACCTGTGATAAGGGTATTATCAGTTAAGAGTGAAAGATGTCAATGTTTCGAAGACTGCATTTAAAACTCGATATGGCCATTATGAGTTTTTGGTAATGCCATTTGGGTTGACTAATGCACCGTCAGCATTCATGGATTTGATGAATAGGGTGTTTCAACCCTATTTAGATCGGTTTGTTGTTGTCTTTATTGATGATTTATTGGTATATTATAGAGATGAACAGGAACATGAGCAACACTTGAAAATAGTTCTACAGACTTTGAGAGAGAAAAAGTTGTATGCTAAACTCAGTAAGTGCGACTTTTGGCTAAAGAAAGTTTCATTCCTAGGCCATATTGTTTCTGCTGATGGTATAAGAGTCAGACCACAGCAGACAAGGTCATTGTGGAATCGAAAACCACCTCAAATGTAAATCGAGGAGAAAGCTCGGGCATACAGATATTATAGAAGATTTAGAAAGGATTTTTCTGTCATAGCTTCCACTACAAAATTACTCGTGAAAGGTGTAAAGTTCGCGACGTATTAAATGTTAGAATAGTCGGAACATGCTAGCGGATGTCGTCACACCGCATCGACGCAACTCACTGAAGAGTATACCTCAGATAGTGAGGCATCGGGTTTAGGATGTGTGTTAATGCAAGACGGGAAAGTTGTCGTGGCTTATGCATCCGTGCAAATGAAGCCATTACGGATCAAAATTATCCCACCTATGACCTAGAGTTAGCTACGGTAGTGTTTGCTTTGAAAATATGGCGACACTACTTATATGGGGAAAAGTGTAGAATTTACACAGATCATAAGAGTCTCAAGTATCTGCTCACTCAGAAAGAATTAAATTTGAGACAATAAAGGTGGTTAGAGCTATTTAAAGATTATGACTGCATCATAAATTACCACCCCGGAAAAGCCAATGTGGTAGCAGATGCCTTAAGTAGAAAGACAGTGGTAGCAATGTCACTTTAGCGCAGTGAATGGAGATTAGCAGATGATGGAGCTTTGTTAACTCAATTAAAAGCACAGCCTGTTTTAAAGCAAATGAGTATAGATGCTTAGAAAAATGATGAAGAGATGCAGAAAAAGGTATAGATGGACAAAGATGGTGATAAGACTGATTTTTCAGTAAAAGAAGGTGAAAGTTTGTATTTCTAAGACAGATTATGTGTGCCAAATGATAAAGAGATAAAGAAAAGGTTGTTATTTGAAACTCATAATACGGTATTTACCATGCATCTTGGAGGTAATAAGATGTACCAGGATTTGAAACAAGATTATCGTGGTGAAAAGATATGCGGACAGAGTACATGTCTAATGTTTGACGGGTCGCCAAGTCGTGCCGAACACCAAGTTCCAACAGTTTGTCAATCCCCTTCCACCTCAATGGAAGTGGGATAACATTACAATGGAATTTGTGTCGGGTTTTCCCCTCATGCAACAAAAACATGACTCTGTTTGGGTGATTGTTGATAGGCTCACAAAGTCGGCCCATTTTATACTAGTCAGGATTGACTATTCTATAGACTAACTAACTGAGTTATATGTGAAAGAGATTGTACAATTGCATGGTGTACCGTTGTTTATTGTGTCGGATAGAGATCCGCGTTTTACATCGAGGTTCTGGAAGGAACTACAGTCATCCTTAGGTACTAGGCTGAATTTTAGTACAACATTCCATCCACAGACAGATGGACAGTCCAAGAGGTTGATTCAAGTGTGCTCAAGATGTCGGATGTGTAATGGAATTCATCGAAGTTGATGTATATTCCACTCATGGAATTTTGCCTATAATGTCAGCTTATCAATCAAGCATTAGCATGGCACCGTATGAAGCTATAAGGACGGAGATGTAGAACCCTAAGATGTCGGATAGAGTCGAATTTACATAAGATGATTGGTCTTGACATAGTAAAAGATACAGAAGAGAAAGAAGAGAAAGTACAAGTTATTCGGCAGAGGTTAAAGACGACTAGTGATCGATAAAAGTCATATGCCGATCTGAAAAGGAGAGATACTGAATATGAAGTGGGAGACAAAGTCTTCTTAAAAGTATCGTCGTGGAGGAAAATTATATGGTTTTGTCATAAAGGTAAACTAAGTCCGAGGTTCATTGGCCCATATGAAGTTTTGGAGAGAATCAGACTTGTGGCTTATCGATTGGCACTCCCTCCGGAGTTGGCCAAATTACACGATGTGTTTCATGTGTCAATGCTTCGGAGATATCTCTCTGATGAATCGCACATACTACCAGTGCAAGAGATACAAGTACAGGAGGATTTGTCATATGATGAGGAGCCAAAGGTACCTGCTCGTGAGAGGTGAAACAAGCTTATGAACAACAAGTACCATTAGTGAAAGTGCTCTGACAACACCATGGCAGACAAGAAGCTATCACTTGGGAGCCGTACAACTATGAGAACATAAGATCTCGCAACTCTTCGACCGTGTATGAATTTCGAGGACTAAATTCTTTAGCTGTGGTGTAATACCCAAAATTATACCATACGCTTTATAACATGTTTTGGGTATAATAAAAGTAAATGTATATTTTTCCGGAATAAAATAAGGCTAAAATAAAATAGCAAAAACTCGAAATTTATACAAAAGCATACGGTCAATTGGTAATTATCACTTTAGGACTTCTAAGCGGTCATAAGCCTGTGTGATTTGTACGCCAAAGCAGAGTATAGCCTAAGTCAAAATACAAATGAAATGAAGATATGACCAGAAATAAATAAAGGAAGGTAAAATCAATAAATAAGGATGAGATAAGACCAAAATAACTCATTCGGGTCTTGAGAAAGCTGAGAGCAAAACGAAGAGGGAAGGAGTGAAGAGAAGAGGGCAGCTACATACAAAGCATGGAATTCTAAAGTTTTGTATGGATTTCCATGAAATCGTATGGATTTCCATGGAATTGTATGGATAGTAGCTTGTTCCCAAACTCTGTGGTTTTATGATTTCATCATAACCCTAGATGTCTTGAAAGCAGGTCGGGTAAAACCCAGTGTACAAGAAGAGCATGGAACTTCCCTAGTCGATTCATGGTTTATTTGCAAGTAATTAAGTTTGGGTTTAAAACAAACCCTAACTACTTTATGTTTGGTTTATGCATGGATATGACCTATATTGTGAGTTGTTTCTGGGAGTAATTCGTGATAGGTTTTAAGCAAGATGAACAGGAAGAGTATGGAAGAAAAGTGGAGTGAAAGAGGGAAAATCGCCTCGCAGCTCGCTTATCGTACCGGTACTGCATCAGGTGTACCAGCATCACTCGGACAGGTAGACCAAATGGTACCCACTATCCAGTGGTACCGTACCACTCACCAAAACATGAATGGTACCGGTATCACGCAAGATCACTCTTCCCCGCAGATTTCAGTTTCTCAGATTTTGACATTTTTAAGCCCAAATTCATACACCAATAGTATAGGAACCCAGTGGTTCCATCAATGGGGGTTCAAAGGCGAGGAAACTAAGGAAACGCGACCGTACTTCTCGCCGCCTCAACGAGTTTGAAGTGGGCAAACTTAATGCCCTATGATAGGATAGTAAGTTCCTAAACAAGTATAAGTCTATTAAAAGTACAAATAAGTATATGAATTTGTTATATGAAAAGGTACAGTTCAAAATGTATAAAAGATTATTTGATCATGAATATCTCCTAAGTATACATGATATTAGTAGGTATTCATGTATATGATATCTTTCAATGGCAAAGATTGCCAAGAAAACATAATAATATCGATCATCGCTTATGACGTAGTCGATAGATAGACATGCCTATAGGGGACACAAATATCACAAAGATACGTATTACGTATTATTGAGGCCCCGTTGTGGGTCAATGACATGAATCCCGCTTGATCATTATGGGGCCGGCCCCGTTTAGGCTCATATTAGTTCATCGGCTCTGACAATGATAAGACTTCGTACATGCGATAGAAATCATTTGCTCCTGCATGTGCTGATAGTACTGGGTACACAGATAGAGAACAATGATAGTAACTTCGGGTACATATAGTTCTCTCCCGTATCCACTTATGTGGTATTTGCAGGCATGAACATAAAAAAAAAATGAAAAGTATATGTAAAGGAAATGTATAAAGTATATGATATGATATGTGAAGCATAGCATTACTATGCGATGATAGTATACAGTTACAAGAACAAGAAATACAGTATAAAATGACACGAAAAGTATATGAAATATGATAAGAAAAGAAACATATGAAAAAGAAATAGACATGAGAAATGCATAAATATATGTATACATGTTCTATGTGCTCATAAAGATATGCATGTGCTTGTGCTGGATGACCTCGTTAGAAGTTGTCCATGTGTAAATTCCCACTAGTTATGTTTAGCACCTGCAGTGTTTCATCCGTAGTACAAAAGAGGAAACTAGAGGGCAAGACGATCCACATCAACAGCCAAGGTCAACACATCATTAGGGGTCTACTGGAAGATTTTTGGTATAATGTATATGTCTTTTTATGTTTCTTTTTGTAAACAATGTAAATGTTGAACACTTCCATATATGGAGTTTGTATATGTATTTTGTATCCGCTGTTTCATAATATGGTACAAGTTAAATGTTTAACATTACAATAATCGAAAAGCTTAAAGTTTATAGGTTATAGAAAATGTAGCATCCTGCATCCTGGTTTCTAATCTACCAATCGAGTCGGGACTTAAATGGGGCGCTACAGTAATTTATTAACTCGTAACTCCTTTGAAATAAAGAATAACTTTGTAAAACATGCAGACTATGAGATGCTGCACTCTTTCCTGTGCCCTTTTCCAAGCCGAGCTCCTTACTTTATCATTATGACTTACTTTTTAACCCACAATAATATTAAGCAGCCTAAAAATGAACATAGAGACTATTATTTGAAATCAAAACTTTGGATACTTTATTAATGACTACATTCCAAGGTCTTATTGGTAGAATCGTTTGAGATGCTCAGCTTTCCATGAGTGGGGCAAGGTTTTTCCTTCTTCGTTTGAGTTCATAGGCCGCTGTGTTTGACTACGCGGATACGATATGTGGCCCTTCCCAATCGGGTCCTAGCTTCCCATGTGCGTGGGTTTTTCCGTCAAGTAAGTTTTTGCAAACTGTGTCGCCAAAGCCAGAACTCCCAGTAGCTCGAATTCTTCGATCATAGTATCTTGATGTCTTTCTCTCGCGATAGTCCTAATACGCCAGACTCCTCGCTTCACTTTTTCTCTTTCTGTGAGATCCAAGTTTAGGTGAAGAACCTCGCCAGGCCTGCACTCGCGAATTCAATCCTCGCGACTTTAATCCGACCAACAAGAGCTACCGCGGTGCCAGCGAGTGAATCGGGTCTCTTGAGTTGCCGACTAAGGCGTAGTTCTCGCAGCCCATAACACTCCTGGGAGTGTATTCTACCCATTTTCCCTTGGGGATCTTCGACTTAGTCTTCAAACACTACCTCGATAAATTCTTATAGTGACTTCTCGCTTACTCCATTGATCCGTGGACCTGATCCCGAACCCGCATATTATAGAACGCCACGGCTACGACTTTCGGTTTTGTGATTGTTGCTAAGGGTTCGGCCTCGGCCCACTTGGTAAAGTAGTCCACTGCCACAATGATAAACTTGCACTGGCCCCTTCTAATGGGTAGGGGTCCCAATATGTCTAGCCCCCATTGCTGGAAAGGCTAGGGACTTATGATTGACGTTAGTGGCTCAGATGGGAGATGAGAGATCTTGGCATGCTTTTGACAAGCTTACTTTTCCTCGACCGCCTGGCTGCATTCGAAACATCATACACACACCCCGCCTCAAGGTTTTTCCTACTAAGGTCCAAGCTCCGATGTGGTTGCCACAGACGCCTTCGTGTACCTCCCCGAGTATGTACTACTGGCCTTCCTTCCTACGCACTTAAGAATGCTAGCGTAGAGAGTTCCTCGTTTATTAAGTGGTCCCTTAGATGAACGGTGAATCTCTACGACCTTGCCTGAGCTTAGATGCCTCCTTTTCATCGCCAAGTAATGTTCCTTCTACTAAGTAATCCCATATGGGTCTATCTAGCCTTCTGCCTGTACATCATAGGGGACTTCTTCGTTGGCCGATGTTTGATCGAGGGTTCCTGGGAGGCGCTTAATACGTGATCACCGCCTGTGTCTTCTCGCGGAGGTCGTTAGTTTTACCAAGGCATCGCCGAGAATTCCTCATTTCGTACATGTTTGACCCGAACTCGTATGAACTTTTAAGTAACTCTCGCATCTTCCGGAGGTGCGTGATCATCTTCTTACCGGGCTTCTCAGAGGTCTTCTATCCGTTGCATTACCAATCGGGAGTCACTACTCACTTCCGCTTGATTAGCTTCCATGGAGTGGCAAGGTTAAGCCCAAATTTATGACAAATTCTTCATTCGGCCTCGCGATTGAGGCTTAGCCGAATATGAGCGTATTCCACATCTATCCCTTGCCCGAGAGGTTAGATCAGACCCGCACCGCTTCTCGGGCACGGCGGCCCCCATCCACGGACAACTTCGACAGGAGGCTCAAGGCCATTGGTAGCTTAGGCAGCTCATGGGTGAATTTCATGATGAAATCTGCCAAGATCTGCCCTTTTATTGCTGTCCTTGATTTGTATATGATGCCTAACCTACTCAGCCTTCCCATAAATTTCACTTTATCAAATCTTCCGCAGGTCGGTTTACAAAGATTGCTTCATCGGATATTGAGTCGACTTCAATGGCATGAGCTGGAAGTAAGGCCTGAGCTCGGATG
Organism: Tetrastigma voinierianum; assembly: GCA_016808115.1. NCBI lineage: Eukaryota > Viridiplantae > Streptophyta > Magnoliopsida > Vitales > Vitaceae > Tetrastigma > Tetrastigma voinierianum. Next base: position 681,376 of record JAEQBH010003607.1, read on the forward strand.
TAGTTACCAATGCTAGGATCGCCTTTCCATCTTTGGATATCTTCCTTCGCTTCCTCTCGCAGCTCGCCGCAATAGTATACTGTTTGTTGCACCTATACCGTCTCTTCACCAAGGCAAGGCTTAGTTGGAGAAGTTTGAAACCCGCTGTAGAGAGTGAGGAGTTCTCCCTCAGAAGGGCTTACTAGAACGGGGGGAGAGCTCGTAGGTTTTGAGCACCGTGAATGCCCTCCTTACAAAGGCGCATCCCATCGAAGGCCTTTTTAGAACCCGAAAGAAGCGCCGACATTCACGGCCGGCCTGGATACGGCGGGCTAAGCGATCTATTCTTCCGGCCAGCAATTAAATTTCTTAATGTTTGAAGGTGGCGCATGTCAACACAAATTTTATCTTATCCGGGTTTGCTCTATTCCTCTCTATTGACTATAAAACCCAAGAACTTTCCGCGGAGACTCCAGCTGCGATTTCACGCAAGGCTTAACTTCAATAGAGCCTTTCAAGACCTGAACGCCTCGGCTAGATGGGTTATGTGGAGCTCGGCCTTAATCGATTTTACCAACATGTCGCCTATATACCTCCATGATGTGCTCCAATTTGCTCGGAACATCCTATTTACCAACCTTCGTGTGTGGCTCCGCATTCTTCATCCAAGATACTCCGATAAAGAAGAGGGTTCTCGCTCTCGTAACGAATGAGGTCTTCTCTTGGTCGTTAAGATCCATACTGATCTGGTTATAGCTAGAGAAAGCGTCTATGAAGCTGAGGAGTTCATGACCGGTTGTGGCGTCCACTATGAGGTCAATCCAGGTGTAGGAGCTATCTTTCAAGTGTGCCCTCGTTGATATATGTGAAATCGATGCAAAGTCGCCATTTTTTCGCTTGCTTGACTGCACAACGCGGCAAAACCACTCAGATATTCTACCTCCCGATTGCATCCGCCGAGGAGCTTGCGACCTCCCGTACAATCGCCTTCCGCCTTCTGTGGCGAAACTCCCGGCTGACGGCCGGTTGACCTGACGACGCTCAACCGGCGGGTGATTATGTGGTCGATTCGCCCATGTCTTCTCCGTCTGTGCAACACCTTCTATGTTCTCGCTTTTTTAAAAGTGGATGAGAAAGCCAACGCCTTTAGCCAACTTGCATCCTATGCATCGAGGTATTCGGCCGGGTCGCCGTTTCGCATGCTCTAGTTCTTCTGAGGGCGCAGTCGGGTGCTTACCTCATCTCGCATGTCGAGCTTGTCCATGTAGATGTTAATGAATCGCTTTTTTGTTTCATTGATGCCGAGTAACACTCGCTACGCCGTTTCGTGAACTATTCCTACTCCATTTCGCGTCAATTCGAGCACCATGTGATAAAGTGATGTGGATTTTACGGTATCGGAGGGCTCGTCAAAGAATACGCCGCGAAGTTGATGCGGCATCTACTATGAGAAATCTTGATCGTTGTTGTAGCCCGCATGGGGGTTCCTAAAGCGAAATTAGTTGTATCGATCCCGCAGGTAACACTCTTCTCCGCAGAATCCACGCAGTGTGCGCTGACCGCCTAGCCTTCTCCTTCCAATGCCCATTTTTTCGAAAGCTAATGCGAAGATGATGTCGATCGAGCTTCCATTGTCGACAAGGACCCTGTGGATTGTTTTATTGGCTACGACGGCCCTTATCACTAGTGGATCGTCATAGGATGCCGACAAACATGTCGAGTCCGAAAAGGTTACGGGTAGTGTCCAACAGGGAGTTCGATACGCTTGTATTTCTAATGTCTCCCCGATTTGATGTCAACGCGATATAGGCCTTTCTTCTTTCTCGTCGTGAGTTACCCCCACCCCCTGCAAATCCTCCGAGATCACATGGATTTCTCCCAAGGGCAACAGCCGAGTCGGGTCAAGTTGACATGCGGTGGTGGCTGCACTCGGGTCCCGACCTTCCAAGCCACGTGAACGCGAAGATGCCCACGCCTCGATCAGTACTCAATTTCTTTCGCTGGATGTAGTCATCTGCCTGCGGTCCATGATCCCAATGTGAACTTTCACAATATTTGGTATCACTACTGGTTCGACCTCATCCGAGATGGCCATCTCGCAAATTTTTCATGTCAGACTTCGCTGTAAGATCCGGTGGACACCGAGGTCGTTGTGGGGTAAATTGCCGAGGTGAATACCGCCAGCTGTTGCTCGGGCCGCAGGTGGTCCTGTGTGGTGTCTCCGACGCTCCTCGCCTCTCAATTTCTTTCCTCAGCTGGATGTAGTCTTCTGTTCGGTGTCTATGATCCTCGTGGAACTCACAATATTTGGTATTGTCTCTTTTTACTGGGTTTGACCTCATCTGAGATGGCCATCTCAGAAATTTTTTATGTTGCACTTCGCTGCATGACTCAGGAAACCGAGGCCGCCAGGGGGTAAATCGGCAGAGGTGAATACCGCCATCGCAGCTCGGCCGAGGTGTCCTGGTGGTCTCGACGCTCTCGCTCGGGACGTTTCCGCTTTCCGCCCCTCCGCTGATCCGTCCTGCCTCCTACCTACTAGGGCTTCGCTCTGCTTTCTCAGCCGCCCATTCTCTTCTCCTTTCTGAAAGTAGAAGAGTCTTTGCTCGGATAAAAGGGCTTCTTCTCCGCTGATATACTCATCTTCGCGAGCACCGACCATGTCACCGAGGGTTCTTCGAGATGTAGAACATTAGGTATTTCGACCGCACTCTTAGCCCGGGGACGAAGTGATGGCGAACTTCTTCCGAATATCTACTTTAATGAGTCCGTATAAATCTCCTCGACATATGACTCCTGTGCTCACCCGAGAGTTCTGCTTTATGGTCAGAAGGTGATAACTTGGCTTCCTATACGTCCTAGCTCTGATGAAGTGGGAAACAAATGCGATGGAGAGCTTTGTGAATGATGAGATTGAAGATGGCTGAAGTCTATTAAACAAGGCCAATGTTGGGCCCTTTAGCATAATAGCGAAGGCTTTGCATCGTATGGGATCCTGATATTCGTGTAACTCCATCTGGTTCTTATATGTATTGAGGTGATCTATGGGGTCTTTCATTCTGTCGAACTTTTCTATCCGCGGTATTCTGAACTTTGCTCGAAGAGGGAAGTGTAGCACCCCGGCTGTGAACGGGGATTCAGTTTGTTGCACCAGAGCGTCCATAGAGACCGGAGCTCGGCCTTTTACCGCTTCCTTCATATGGTTGAGCTTATTTCTGGATGTCCCTGAACCTCTACTCCCACGACGCGCCCCATGCCCCACTCGATAAGGTCAGCCCATTGTCTCTCGTCATTCCCATCGCATTCCTTCATTACGACCCTCTTCTCTAGGGGAATGTAGGACCACGCCCTTATCTCGGGCCGGTTTCTCCCGTCTACCGCCTCGAGGAGGGTCGAGGTGTTGTCAGCTCTTCCTGGGAATGGTGCTACGCTTCTGCCTCGTCGCACTCGCTTGCGGTTGCATTTGTCCGTGAGTTGCTCCAACTCTTAGCGTACGCTGGTCGGGTGAGACCTGAGTGTTCCATCCGCCGTATCGCGTGTATGGTTTTCTGTGAGCGCCCGGAGGTCGGCGATCATACGCCACGGTCTTTATCCTCGGGGATTGGCATGGCTCCTACTTGTGTTCCGGGTTGATACCATCAATCACTGAGAGGTCATTTATTTGTGAACCTGGTCGTTCTACGTATCGAGCCAAATTGGATGATGCTTACTCAATTGAAACCCGCCGAGCTTGCTGAATTGGTCGGGCCGTCATTGACTTCTGGATGTCGGGCCTCCCGCAAAATAAGAAAACAAAAGGACCGGCAGTGGATCACCCGCTGCCTTTCCGATGCCTAAGCCGCTTCAAAGAATAGAAGATCAATCGTTTAGGAATGAATTTGTGCGTAATTTTCACCGTAATGGGTGGCCTGGTATTTATAATGGATGATCATGATTACTTTCCTAATTGGATGATGATACGGATATTTCTTCCATTAGGTGAAGAATTTTCTTTCCTTATCATTAACTGATTAATAAGGGATAATTGATGAACAATAATTAGAAAATATCTTACTTCCCTAATTGGTGGAGATTTAATTAGAAAAGTTGCAGATTTCTTTCAACACACTTTAATAATATATTGCCAACCTTCCTCGAAGGGGTACCAGCCTCATTTCGGGGCCTATGTTCGTGGATATCATTAAGGGCCGAGCCATTATACTGGGCCTGCTCCTTAATCTCCTCTTAAGCCTGACATTTAGGCTTGTGTTCTGGGCCTGTGCGCCTATTATTTTAAACTCAATCAACTAGTAAAGCTCTTGTCTAAAGTCATAAATGGAACCATAGACGAAAACCATTTTGTTTTCACAAAACAAATGTCTTGATCCTAGTATTGTTTTCACAACAAAAACAAGAGCAAAACAATTCAAGTACAAAGTAGAGAAGTCATAGTTTCTCTGTTCTTTCTCATACATAGACAAAACAAGACAGAGTCCCCTCTTATATATTAGTTGTGGTAGTTTTTGGATTGTTTTCTAAAACTTTCAGAAACGACCCTTTTTTTGTTGTTTTCACTTTTCACACAATGGGTTAGATCAGGTTAACCCACTTGAACACCCAACTTGGAGCTCAATTATAGTTACTTTCGATGGTATTAGGGTAAAATTATAAAGAGAGAATTATGTTAACATGCACTATTACACCAATAAAAAGGAAAATATAATCCAAGTTATGAATATTATCTTGAAATGTACTATTTCCATAAAATTAATAAAAATATACACTTTTTGAGTAACTATTCCTTAAACCTTAAACTATCATTTTATGAGTTGACCTATGGGACAACCCAAGGCAACTAAGAGAAAGAAAGATTCATCCTTTCCCCTTTCCCATGATTTTAGTTTAAAATACATTAAAAAGCAAAAATTCATTAAACCCCTCTCCCATTTCCCACATGATTTTAGTTTAAAATAAATGAAAAAACAAAAATTCATTAAAAAATATAATCTATAACATCCACACACACACACACACACACACACACACACACATTATTATATATATATATATATGTTATATATATATATATATATATAAATTTATTAAAATATTTAAAAATAATTTGATACAATAAATTATTAAAATACTTTAAATATTTTAATTTATTTACCCAGAATACTAAAACTTTAAAAATTAAATTTGGAAAATAATCAAAATTTTATTTAAAATGTAATAAACAATTTTTAGGGTTTATGCAAATACTCATTCTTATCTACAAGCAAATGACAACTGAGATATCAATTACGTCTACTTTAAGTGGTAGAACCTTAACGTTAAACAACAAATAAGGGCATAAGAAAGAAAGGTTTCGAGTTCGAGTTTCAATAAGAATAGATACTATTTTGTATATCAAGTGTATAGTTTGTAAAAAGAATAATAATAACGAATAGACAGGGCAACATTTTTTTAGGATGACTTTGGAGGTTCACTTTTATGTATGGAAAGTGAGGGGTTTTTTTATTGAAAATTTTTATCTCCCTTACTCTGTGCATGACAATAAAAGTTTGGGTTTAATGACTTTTTCATTTATTATAAAGTTTGTCTTTATATCTAGATCAATTGGTAAAATATTTAAAATTTTAAAGGACAGGACATTAAGGAAAAGGAAGGGTCTAAAGTTCGAGTCTCAATGAAAATCATTTACTACTGATTAGTGAAATCACGTGAAAAAGGGGATAACAAAGTGCGTAGTTATTAAAAAAACGTAGAAAAGAGGTTTAATGAATTTTTGTTTTTTTCATTTATTTTAAACTAAAATCACATGGAAAGAGAGGGAGTGGATATCATTTTTTCCATTAGTGACCTTTAGTGGGTCTTATAGACCAACTCATAAAAGGATAGTTTATGGTTTAACAAAGAGTTACTCAAAAAACACATTTTTCTCTTTTTTCTTTTTTTTTAAATAGATAATTCCTCCAATTATAAAGTGATAAGTAACAATTTTTTGGGTACTGACCCTTTGAAGAATGTCCAAAACAAGGAACAAAATATTTCCAGAATTAGCTGAATGATATTTCCAGATTTAGATTTTACTATATCTAGAATATCGTGCGAACATTTTGATAAAATATCGATAAAGCAAAAATAATAAAAATACTTCAAATTCACGAAAATACTCATTAACTATAAAAAGTTACATAACAAAGAAATATATAATTATCAAAACAATATTCATTATAATTTATCGGTAAATTACATTACAATAAGAATTTAAAATCAAAATTAAGACCGACGCAGGCCCATTACACTGCTTGATCAAAGTGATCTCTATTTCGAATAAGATAATATTCATAATAAAGATCTTCAAAATATCGGCATAAATCAGCCAAAAAATAATAATTCTGAGAAATAAAACTAGCCTAGACGCTGACGTATTTAGCTTCATACAGATCAGATGATTTTATATAAAGATTTATGTGACTTTTTCGGAAATAAAATAAGCCATTATCGATATTTTATCGACATTTTGCCTGATATTTTTTCAGAATTCCAACACATTTTGAGACACGCTTTAATAAAGATTTAAACTTTTTTTCCAACAAAACGCCAAAAAATTATCGAAAAATCGGTGATTTTTTTATTTTATCGGTGATTTATCGTCGATTTTTTCGTACCAAAACGCGCTTACGAGTATTGTATGCTCCATACCTGATTTTCTAGCTGAAAAATCCCAGATTTTCGATATTTTAACTAAAAATCGACGATTTTATTAATTTTTTGACTTCCGATTATCTTTTACAAAATTCTTTTCTATGTTGATCGAAATCCGATTTTTTTTGTCCTTGGTCCAAAATAAGGTGTCGAAGCCTCCAACGCTTCATAGTTCACGGCTAGGAGACTGGAGAGTGAGGACAAAAACGGGGTAACCTTTTTCAGAAACGACACCGTTTCAGTTTTTTCCGAGCATCCGAACGGCGTCGTTTTGTGTGGGCCTTCTGCCACGAAATTCCACTCCTGGCTTTTTGCTGAGCTTGGTTTTCTTCACTCTCGAATCACTACAAATACGATGTCTGGGCCCCTGTGAATTCCCCCAAATTCATCCTCCATTCCTTCAATTCCTTTTTCTTCAATCTTTTCAGGATTCCGTCTCTCACATTTTCTCTCATTCTTCAATGGAAAAGAAGGTCGGTTCTCTCTTTAGGGTTTTTTTTTTTTTTCGATTTTTTTAAGGATTGAGCTTGCCTCTTGCATGGGTGTGATGGGTGCTGCACATATCCTTGTTTGGCTGTTGAGAAAAGAAAAGAAAAGAAAAGAAAAGAAAAGAAAAGAAAATGGAATTTTGGATCTTATGTATGTTAGAGCTTTTCCTTTTTGGTTCATTTGAGATGATTTTTTCTTCATTTGTTTTTACTTGGATTATGCATGTATTTTAAGCTTTTTTTTCTTTTCTTTTTTTGATGGCAGAAAATTGTGTTGAAGTTGGAATTGCATAATGAAAAAACCAAGCAGAAGGCCATGAAGAATGTCTGTAGCAATTTAGGTAATGAATTTTTAAATTGATTGCATCCTCTATTTGGTTGACGAGAAAACTGAAGAAATGAAAAAAGTTCTAGAAGCAAAACGCAAAATTTTATGTCAAATCTATATGTTTTATATTCAAGTTTCAACCAAATAGTTGTATTAGCCCCCAGAAAATGAACAGTCACATCACAAAGGAATTACAACGCCTGTTTGGTGACAGTTTTTAAAACTCTTTTTTTTTTGAAAAACAAGGTGAAAACACGTTTGTACTTTTTTTTTTTTTCCTTTTTGTCCTGTAAAAATACGAAAAACAAGAAAAAACATTAAATTCAAAAAATAAGAATGGTCTTTAAAAAACATCAAAATCGTTTTCAGAAAATGTTATCAATAACAGTTTTAAAAAATAAAAACATTTATAGATTTTAAAAACTGTTTTTTTTTTCAAACGAGGGAAACCCAGTCTTTTTGTTTTTTAGTTCTGAAAAAACATTAACTTCAAATAACACATAACAGTTTTCAAAAAACCACAAAAATAATGTTCTGTGTTTTCAAACCTGATCTCAAGAACAGTTTTTAAAAACATATCCAAACAGGCCTAGTATTCCATTTCTTTTCCAACATTTTCTCATCAACCAAACAGCTGAAACCCAATTTAAGTGCTTTGAACTGTAATTAATTGATGAATTTACAGGAGTTGAATCAGTATCCATGGACATGAAGGAAAAGAAACTGACAGTAGTTGGGGAAGTTGATATAACGAATATGGTGGAGCAATTGAGAAAGCTTTGCCACACAGATTTAGTCTCTGTTGGATCACCAGTAGAATCAGCAGAGAAGAAGAAGATGAAGAAGAAGGAAGAGCCCAAAGAGAAAAAAGATTCTAATCATGAATCCTATGGTAATCCTGCCTATACCACAGTTTATTATTATGATCCAGTTATTGTGGAAGAATATCCCAGTGATTGTATTATATGTTAAGTTGTAGATGATTGAAGAACTTAAAATTGTTGGTGTTTTTTTGTTTTGGGTCTTGTAAATATATCCAATAAGCCATATGTAGTGTTGGGGATAGTGTTTTTTTTTTTTGGTTTTTATTGCAATACCAACTTTTATTTGGGTCATGAAAGCTCAATATCGGAAATTTCATCCTCCATCAATTTCTTGGCATGATTTTGACAAATATACTTTTCTTGTTTCCCTGCAAAAAAAAATCTCTTTCTTTTTAAAGATAACGTAGATACATAAAATGAAAACATGATATTTTTGTTCAAAATATGTTATTTTTCAAGAAAAAAAAAACGATATCTAAATCACAAATTTTGAATTATTTGATATCATGATGGATTTGTTTAGTATTTAAAGTAACACCCAATGTTAGAGTTGTATTTTTTATTTTTTTTACAATTAAATATTTTGTTATAATATAGTAAACTGTCTCCATCGAGACTCGAATCAATAACTCATTTCGTTCTTTAATATCTTATATTTTTAAACTTTGAACTTAACGATTAGAGTTGTATTAATAGTCATGATTACAACTACAATGAGTTCAATGTTCAAATTGGTATTTTGATATATATATATAGTCCAACAATGACTCAACACAACTAAAATATGAATCAATTAACTTCAAATTATGAATAGTAATTGACTTGTGTTTGTCTTGATCATGATTAAGACAAATTCAATGTTTGAATTATTTCCAAAAGTAAACATGATGTTTTTTAACCTTAAATTAAATGGAGTCATTTCTAATTATTCGGGATCGATCTATTGACTCTGGGACGCCCTGGCCCCCTGTGGAAGAGTGTTAAACAAAAATGATCGACGGGGTTCCTCGTTGCCTTTTCGACGCCTGCTCGGGCTTCTTTTCTAGCTAAGCAGAATCAATCAAGCATGAATTTAATTCTCATACAGACATTTCCTCGATGGGATGACTTGATATTTATAATAGATGATCATGATAACTTTCCTAATTGGATGACGATACGAATATTTCTCCGATTTGGTGAGAAATTTTCTTTCCTTATCTTTAACCGACACAGCTAGATAATTACGAACAAAAATTAGAAATAATTTACTTCCCTAATTCGCTGAGATTTAGTTAGTGGTTGGGTATTTTCCTTTGATAAGGTTCTTTAGCCGCATTATATTGTCAATTTCAAGCATAAATCGCCTCGTTGCCCGTTGTCTCCGTGATACCATCGTCAGCAATTGTTTTGTACCAGCTTAATCTCTTTCAAGCTCGACATTTTCGTTTGTGTTTGGGGTGATACTGCGCTATTATTTTAAACCCAATCAGTAGCTATTTTTACTCATAACCTTTCTTTTATTTTAATTTTCTATTTTCAAGCTACACAATTATCAAATTTTGGTATTATATTAAATAATATTTAAGACATTGCTATAGTTATTTAAATAATGTTAAACATAGACATTTCTTTACTAATTTGCTATGTGGATTTGATTTAATATTTTATATAATTTTTTTTTACTTATATTCACTTTACTTATATATTTTGTTATAAGGATTTGAGTATGAAATATATGGTTTTCCATGTCATCTTTTTATCACTTGAGACGAGTCCCAAGGTTATTATTATTATGGGGAAATCGTTTAAAAATGACAAAAAGCAAAAAAAAAAAAAAAAATTGCAAATCTAACCCATTTTCTTAAAACTAAAAAATGAAGGATACTTTTATATCATTTTGATAAATTTACCCCACTAACCATCACACAAACATGGACTTAACTTCCTTTAAGTTTGTTCAAATATAACTTAACGATGATTAAATCCAAACTAAATAATTAATATACCTGTTACGAAACTAGACTTAACCTCCTTTAAGCTTGTTCAAATATAACTTAACGATGATGAAGTCCAACATGCATAAAAGTTGTGTTAGAAACTTGGACTTGATATCCTTGAAGTTTATTCAAATGCTAACTTAATGATGATTAACTCCGACATGTATATAAAGATGTTAGATTTATTATATTTTTTTAGTTTTAACATATTAAAGAGTAATTTTGTTTAAAGTGAGGATATTTTAAGATTATAAAAATAACGGGTTAGTTTTACAAATAATTTTTGTTTTTATACCCTTTAAACAAATTCCTCTATTATTATTATTATTTAAATTTTTTGGAGCAATTTTAACTAGCATTTGTCAGTATGACATCATGTAGTTTGCTTTTTTAAGTCATTCTTACATTTTTGTAGCACTTCAATGCATTTTTACCATAAATGCTTTTATGAAAAAAATATATTTTTAAGTTTTTTAACTTCTGTTTAACGGATAGCTTTATTACTCACTGGTTCCAAAATATGGGAACTATAAACCCTTTTAAGGGTCATGACTCATCACATTGCCATAAAATCATAAAATTAATTTATTTTCTCTCCTTTATTTTCTAAGGTTTCCAATAACTTTTTTCTACTTATCCTTGTGAAAGTGAAACCCTTCCAAATTCTTCATCCTTTTTATTTTTGTACTTTTCAAATTCTTAAAAAGTGAAGTTCAAGGGACAGTTTCTTTCTTTTTTTAAATGAAGAAAAATTTTGAAAATTAATTCTAAAAATACAAAATAATATTGAAGGATTAGATATAAAAATAAATACATATTATTTTTTATTTCTTTCCAATTATGGTACTATGGATTTACATATAAAATAAACATTATTAAAATATTCAGCATATCTTCAATTATCATTATTTTTTCAATAATCTTCAAATTATTTTTTAAAATACCATTAAGAAAAGATTACAAAATTATTTTAAAATAGCTGCCTTCTAGAATAGATTTTGTCCAACTAAAACTTTATTATTATTTTTTTAAATTAGGAACTATTTGTTAACAGATCATTAAAAAAAAAAAAACTACATAAGATATTGTATTCTAACAATATTTATTAAAATATACTAGTTAAATAAAAAATTTGATGATATGATTAAAAGGCCCTTTGAAAACCAAATTTCGGAAATTTAATAGTTTATCAATTTTTGACATCATTTTAACGAAAATATCCTTTTTATTATTTTGTAAAAGATTCAATGAGAAAAACTTGTTTCATAATGGTAAATTGCGCTTACAATCAAGCATTTACGATTTTATTTAAGGGAGATTCCATGCTTTCTCAAGCAGATATAATCACAATCTATCGGTTTAAAAAGCTCTTTCATAATGGTAATCCAGCCTTTTATAACTAAACCTCAGAAAATAACATTTTCTTATTAAATGTATATGTAAATATATAAAATGATAAAGGGTATTTTTGTCTAAAAATATTCTTTTTCAAGAAAAAAAAATGGAAAAAGAAAAAAAAAATGGAGAAAGTCATGTTCACAAAATGTTGGATTGTTTGAGCCTTTGAGGTTATTTAACAAAAAATTTCTAAAAATATTCCACTTTTTGGGCATATTCATGACCCAATGCATGAGGGATTTTGGCAACAATTTGAGATGACGTCCACAAGTTTTTTTTGGATTGCCAAGGTTGGCCTCTCCCACAATCATACAAGGGGCATTTCATGTTCGATCCTTTTATTGGGCCGCTGCTTTTGTTAGAAATGAGCTTTTTCCTTTTTCTCATGGGCTTCTACCATAAATATTTATGAGAAAACTATGTCGTTGGAGTTGTTAGTTGGGCCATTGGTCTTCAACTAGGAAGTAAATCCAAGGGTCTATAGTATATTGCTCATCGTAATCTCGGGATCACTCTCTTCTCCCTTGCCACTATGTGGGCACTGTCATTGTCTACTATATTTTTTATTTTAATTTAAATAACAACATATATTGAACATAGGAAAGTGAATAAACATTTTCCTGTTGAAGTTGTAATTGTGCTCAGCTTCATTATTGGATTTGTATTTTCTACTAAAATTTCAATGAAAATTTGAAAACAAATTCTAGGATTAAATTCTAGAAATTTTGTTTTGAAGACCTTCTTCAAGATTTTGAGATACATAAGTTATGAAAATAGTCTATAATTAATTGAAAATTTCATATGCATTGAAATCACAAGTGATTGAAGCTCTTATCAATTTTAGGCATTTATCATATCTTGTACGGCTAATTAGGAAGATCTGACCAATATGTTCAATAGTTTGTTTTTGCTCTCTATTTTATGAATGAGTATCCATATTTTCTTCACAACTCGATTGAAATAAACACTACCAACAGAGATTGTAGCATGAGTTGTTTGTTCAAAATGATGAATGAAAAATCTTTTAGAATTTGGATGCTCAAAATCAATGAAGACTACTCTCATTGTATGTTTATAGTTTTGAGATGTTTCAAGTTGACGAAATACATGACTTGGTACGAATTTTTGCATTGTTTTTGAGACCGAAAGAGCACAATGTCTGTTTCTATTGGAACATCTACAACCATGGTGTTGGATATGCGATACTCATCATGGGAATCATCAATGTCTTCAAGCAATGAAGGATAGAAATATTGAAGAGACGGATGAGGTGAGGTCAAAGAAGTTCAACAACATATGAAGTCATTGAAGACTAGTGATTGTGAAAGAACTAATGAAGTCAATGAATTGAAGAGAGAGTTGGATGAGTTGAAAGAATTGAAGGCCTCATTCAAATTAAAGTGCATTGTTCTGTCCTATGTAATTATATGCTTTGTTGCCTTTGTTGCAACTTGCAACTAAGTTGATGTAATTTTTAGTGGAAATGTGATTGTAGGAGACTTTATGTAAATTTGCTTTGAAGCAGTGTTGAATGAAAGCAGTGTTCATTTAAGTTCTTTACACTGTTCAAGCATGGTTTCATTTTTAACATGCAGTTGGTTCCAATTTAAGAGCATGTTGTGTAATATCTTGCCATAATAGACAATGGAAAAAAAGCTAAAAATGGATTAAAACTACTTAGTGGACTTAATTGTAGTTGTTTTAGGAGTTTTTAGGATAATAGTATATGCAATAGTTATGATAGTAGCTACAATTTATTATGGTAGTAGTTATAATATGTTATAATAGTAGTTTAGCTAAACTATATATTATGTGCTTTAAATTGTATATCTATTGAGGGAAATACCACATTAACTTTGATTAAGCACCTAAAAATGGATTAAACCTACTTAATGGCTTGAATTGTTTAGAAGTTTTCATTATTGTAGTAGGTGGAGTAGTTATGGTAGAAGATTCAGTATATTATGGTAGTAGTTTCAATATGTTATAATAGTAGTTTAGCTAAACTATGACCTGTGTGTTTAGTCAATCTATAGTGCGTTCAGAAGCCCGTTTGAATCAAGGTTGTGGATGTGGTGTGTGTCCGTCTCATTGATATCCCCATTTTAATGCACCAGTTCAAAAATCTATTTTGTTACACTGCCTAATACCCACAACGCCCAACTATTATGAGAGCATAATCGCCTAACTATGGTATTTTGAACTTAGATTATTGTTACGATTTTGTCTGAGTTCAATTTTGACATCGACACAAAGTATGTGATTGTATACAAATATAAGTTGGAACTCAAATATATCAAAAAATATAACGAACCATGTTCCATTCTAGACATAATGGTTGTTAGTTTAACTATTACATATATATTACTTCATTGTCTGACATTGAAAAACACATAGCATACAATAAATAATGACGTTTGTAAATGTATTACAACAATTTTCTAATTACAATTAGGTACAATAATGTTGTTAGAGATCCAATAACAAAACATATCAACAATCCACTTGTAATATATTTCATGTAGTGGTTGTCTTCATGTCCATATTTGGTACTCAATGAAGAGGATGTTGCAGCTCCTTCAGTTCTCTTCCATCTTGGTCGATAGAACACCCAAACTCGTATCACTTTATCGTGAGATTTATAAGCTTTGTCTAACCCACCTTTATAGAAAGCACCATTCGTGTAACACCCCGAATTAGACCCTAATAGTTTATTACATGTTTAGGGTATAATATAAGTAAAATTTACATTTTTCGGAAATTTGAGTACTAAGGGTAAATTGGTAATTTGCCAATTAAGGACCCGCTTAGTATAAAGCACTTAAGATTATACGTTAAAGTAAATATGACATGTTGATTTCAACAGAATGAAGCGGGAAGTGACTAATTAGCAAAAGGAAAATTAGAGGCCAAATGCCTTAAAGCCAAACAATACGGCCTTATAGTGTAGAACATTTCCTATTTGTTCTAGAGATGTTGCAGCTTACTGCTTCGAGGAGAACCAAATAGGGGTTTGCTTTTCTCTCCATGTCTTGTGTTCTCCTTGTTCAAGTAAGAAGGAAGGAAGAAGAAAAGGTTTAAGCTTCAAGAAATCAAGGTATGGAAACTATCATAAGCCATACTTGTTTATGGGTTGTTAGGAAAAACTTAACTTCCATTATGAAAGTGTTGTTGGTTGGTTTTTGTGGGCTTTAGTGGTTTTAGTTGGTTCAAGTCAAGTTTTGGAGTTGTTTTCTTTGTTGTGTTTTGGGTTTTGATTGGAAATTACGGGTGAAAAGAGGGCAACCCGCTCATTTACGCAGAATCACAGTGAATACCTAGATCGAAAGTCGTGCATCGATACTCAAAGTCGCTTAGTCCAGAGGATACGAGTACCGCACTAAAGTGGTTTACAGTGGTTCAGAGGATGTTGAGCACCATCGAAAGTTGAGTAATCGGTACCAAAGTCAAGTATCAAGATTAAAAGTTAAGTACCGGGATCCCGAAAGTTGAGTACTCCAGACTCAAAGTGGCTTTAAGGTCTAGAGGATGTTACATCAGACCGAAAGCTGAAGCACTTACCAAAGTGGTTTAAGGTCCGTGAGGATGTTGGCACTGGTGGCTAAAGCTGAGTACCGGTACTGTAAAAGTTATTTAAGATCCGAGCACGATCCCTCTCGCACCCCGTTGCTGTTATGTTCTTCCATTAATTCAATGAAAGGGTCGCTGCACGATAAAGATATACGAAATGCTCAGACCTCACCGGCCGGTTAAGTCGCTGGGCAAACATTGTTTCTTGCCCCTTATCACAATGTGATTAAGAAACAAATAATAAGCCCTAAACACATAATTATGGCCCGCTTAAGACCAAATAGCGAATGATTCTCCGACTGCTACGACACTCGGTTAGTACTACGATACTCGCTACACGACACTGCTTACGTGGGCAAGATGTCTCTATTCAAAGGTTTCTAAGACTTCACGCAAGGTTACGACACTGCTACGTGAGCGCACACGCCCGCTTAAAGGTTTCCTCAAGACTCGCTAAGGCACACACTCGTTACGTGGGCAAGCACATCTCTGTTTCAGGTTTCAAGACCTCTCGTTATGTGTACCGTACCATATCTTCTGATACCTATTATGGTGTGTCCCTCTCATTCATTATTATTGGTCTATACATGTAAACATTTATATGATAAGAATCTGAATAATGAACAATAAGAAAGCATATGAATCAATATAGTTCGTAATGTACCCACTTCGTACCTTCTCAGACAAGATCTCTGTTCTGAACTCCTACGGGAGATATGAAAATCATGTTATAAGAATTATGTTATATGAAAACTTTGTGATAAGAATTAGGTTATACGTAAACTCTGACATAGGCATTTTGTTATATGTATGTGGACCACCTCAAGTGGTCATATATCTGTTATATGTTTCCCACTAAGCTATAAGTTTAGCACGGATGTTTTATCCATATAGGTACTGAGGAGGACATCTAAGGTATTCCGCATTCATCAAGGCCAGCACAACAATAGGAGTCCACCTGATGTAGATTTTTTATTTCTGTTTTAGAATGTAAATGTAAAAGTTTTTTATAATAGTGGAATTTGTTTATGTTCAAGTAACGGGACTCGGGCACATGCATACGATAGTTTAAACACCACTACAGGGTAAGGTACTAGAAGTTTTATTTCCTTATAGATTTATATGAATGGCCACCAATGTTTGAAAAGCAAAGTTAAGGAGTTCCAACAGGTCGCACCCTCTTCGCTAGGCGAGGGTATGTGACACTGCTGGACATTCAAAACCAAGAATCACAAACTCCATGTTTTCGACCAACAAAGACAACGTAATAGGTTGACATCTTCTTTCTTGAAAAGAAAGTAATCATGATTAGTCATACATTATAGGTCCGAGAATAAGCAACTAAAAATTATAATGGATTTACAACTATGTATGTTATGGTAGTAGATTCAGTATATTATAGTAGTAGTTTTATTATGTTATGGTAGTAGTTTAGGTAAACTATGTATTATGTACTTTAAATTGTAAATCTATCGATTGGTATACTACCCCTTAACTTTGATTAGGCACCTAAAAAAGGATTAAACCTACTTAGTGGCCTCATTTGTAGTTGGGTTAAAAGTTTTCACTATGGTAGTAGAAGTAGCAGTTATGGTAGTAGATTCAGTATATTATGGTAGTAGTTTTAGTATGTTATGGTAGTAGATTTGTCTAGTATTATGTCATGATAGTAGGTTTAGTATATTATGGTAGTAGATTTGTCTAGTATGGTAGTAAATATGATTTAGGACCAATTTGAAGCTTCCATAACCCTAAATGTTATCTAACTTCATCTTTCTATAGTCATATAATAAAATTTCTCTCGTTTTCAAAGAACAAATGCAATAGAAAATGCAACTTATGAATTACATATTCATCATTGACATTGTGGAACAACAAAAACAAACATCATAGTCAAAAAATCAAATAAAAAGTAATTACGAATCATTACCAACAAAGAAGAAATACAAGATGGGAGGATATGATAAAAGAGGAATTGGTTTAAAAGGGACAAAAACAAAAGTTATTTGCAAATCTAACTCCTTATTTTTGTAACCTTAATATATACCCACTTTAGACAAAGTTACCCCTCAATGTGTCTTTCCACATCACCCCCAAATTTAGCCTTTCTCTTTTGTTTTCTTCTAGCTTTTCATTCCTTCACGCTTTCTCCCTTCCAAACCTTCAAAATTACGAACTTGGGTTCTCATTTTTTTTTATTTATCACTTAAAGAATCCTAAAAATTTCTCTTCACCCGCTTAATCCTTGTTCTTGTTCTTGTTCTTCTTCATTTAAGAGAATCTCAAGTTAAAAAAGAAGAGCTTATATCAGATGTGCTATGAAGAAAAAGTAATTCAATCCCCAAATTCAAACCCGGCTTCTTCTAAGCTTGTTCTCATCGTTAGCGACACTTGAACAAACTTGAAGGGTGTCAAGTACAAGTTTTTAACACATTTTCTACTAATATTGGATTTAACTTTCTTTAAGTTAACATCTGAACAAACTTGAAGGGTGTCAAGTTCAGGTTTCTAACTCAGTTTCTATACATGTTGGACTTAACCATCGTTAAGTTAGCATTTGAACAAACTTGAAGGGTGTCAAATCCAGGTTTCTAACACAACTTCTATACATGTTGGACTTAACTATCGTTAAGTTAGTATTTAAACAAACTTAAAGGGGATTAAGTTCAGGTTTGTAACACAATAGCTATAAAACCCAGGAAAAATGGTAAAACGGTAATTTGCCGCTATAGTACAGGTGGAAAATTTGGAAATTTTCTAGATCTCCAATGATGAAACGGACTTCACCGTTAAATTCGTCTCCCGAAATCTAGTTACCAAGTTGAATTTCATTGACCCAGATTATCTAATTTCATCGCTTCGAGACACCGAAGGCCGAAAGTGACACATGCGATACAAGCGCCATTAAGATAAACTGCAGGCCGCCACATGACACCACGGAGAAGGACATACGCATGAGCCACGCTGGCGCGGAGAGTGCCACCGAACATGGTCCATGTGACACACGGACCATGGAAAATGCGACACTGCGCATTTAAACGTGAAAACCCGGCAAAAATTCAATTTTTCGAAAATGGTAAACGGTAATTTCGCATTGTAATCGACTTCTGGGATCTCGATGACGAAACTGGATCACACAGCACCTGGGCTCAAGGAAATGCGTTGACTCCGTAAGTTTCACAAATTCCCGAGATAGCCTAATATTTTACGATTTTCCGGGTGATATGTCTCCAATGATCTTCGTGGGATCTAGATTTTTACGAAACTGGGTCGTGAAATGGTTCGGGGCTAAGTTCATTTAAAATAAATTGAACTCCATAAGCAAAATAAATTGTTTCAGGTAAAAAGGAACCTGAATAAAGCAATATGAACCGTATTCAAAATAATAATAATAATAATAATAATAATAATAATAAAATAAAATAAAGGATAAAAAGAAAAAAAAAAACAAAAGAAAGAGGGACAGAGCATCGGGGGGAGAGAGAGCGTTTGAGAGAGATTTTTTATTTTTTTCTTTATTCATTTTTTTCTCAGATCTATGGAAATCGGACCGTAGGTTTTCATTTGGGTCAAGGCAAAAGTTGATTCATTTACGAGAGCTACGTACGATTAACAATAAAATTGAGTTTCACAAACCCATGAGAGAGAGAATTTTTCCTACTAGGTATTTCCTCTAGCCTAAAGGCTATTTAATGGTTTGAATTACGAGGCAATGAAAGGTTGTAAATTTCGCCCTCAAATTGACTTAAAGTGTGAATTTGCACTTTCTAATTATTTTTATGTCTCTGCTAATTCGGGATTATTTTCAGCAATTCCTGACCGTGTTGAGGTTTGGTTTTGCTCCTGACTGATGTCTTCTGCTCTTTGCGGGTGTGTTTTGGTATCACAATATTCCGTGGATGGAACCGTAAGGATCAAGAAGTGCCCTGCTTTATACGGGTCCGAGATTCGGGGCTATTTTGTGTGTTATTACTAGAAAATGAATAACTAATGTTAATAATAATGGCAATGCGAATAGTAACGCCGACTAGTACGTGAATAAAGTGACACTAAATTATTTTTTTGTGTGAAAATGTGTATGGTTGGAGTGATTCAAAATGAATTGCTCAGGTTTGTTGACCAAATTTCATGAGCTAATTTTGGTGTAACTGATTGTGAATTTGTATAATACGCTTTTATATAATTTAATTACGTTAATATATACGCATGTGAATATATTAAAGATAAACGCGCTGGACCACATCACGCATTCCATACAGACTTAACCTGTAAATTAAAGTGAGTCAAGATAGTTGAGATTGACACTTTGTTAGGTGTTTGATGGTGTGTCGTGAGTACACGGTTGTGGATCAACACCGCAGAGTGTTGATTAGTGGGCTTGATTAATAAGACAACGTCCAAACAGAGTTTGACCCAAGTTAAGAAAAATCGAAATGGCTCATCAGAGTTTGATATGCACAAAGACCCTGTAATAATGGGTGAAAGCCGAAGCAGCATGAGTGTGTTTCTCGAGAGAATTGTTCTGAGGGTCATCAAGAATAATAATTACTCTGAGTGTGTCCAATATTTATATCGTAGGGTCAGTTCATATAATATCAATCGGCCTAGTCCCATTTCAATTGATATACATCGTGAGGGTTATCCACAAATAGATTACCTGAGTCTATCCACTATTTATATCGAGGGGGTTGTCCACTTAAAACAAATACCCCTTTGTTCGAATGATTTTCATTCATGGCAAAATGCATGTTTGAGGGAGTCAATGCGAACTCGAGGCTTATGGGTGTAAGAGACCCGCGATATCATAGTTCTGTATGGGTGTAAGAGACCTGCGGTATCATCCAAAAAGTTATGTTGCCCAAGGAAGACACACGATCACGCGATCGCATGTACTCGGTTGTGTGATGAAGCCTGATCGACTGGGATTTGTTGCCCATCGATACTTGCATCGGGTAATGGAGCCGTGAGGGCTCGATACTGATCATCGGTGGTAATACCAGCTGACGCTGTCGCGCCGCGCATGCATGTGAGACGAAGTCAGGATCGACCGGATATAAATTCAATAGCATATCGAGTGATGGCTCTGAGAGCTCTGCATATTAGGCATGGTGAGTCGTAGTCTCATTCACAGACGTAGACATTTGTGTAGACATGTAAGTTGCATCGACGCCATATTTGATTATTTACCCCACAGCGTGCACTGTAGTGGGGAGTAGCCCTCGAGGATATTATCACTACCGGGCTTTGCTCACTCCGTCAGGTGACCCCTTCGTGTATTGGGTACAAAAGTGCTACCGACGATTCGAGACCGCACATATGAAGAAAGCCTGACAGGTTGGAGTATATATATTTTGTAAATATATATTGGTTGTATTTATTTGTATAAGAGTGAGGTAATTTGAACTCTTATGGACTATGATTTTATAATCATGTGCTTATATGTTTGAGTATATAAACAATCTCTACGTGGCCATTTTTACTCTATGTGGACCCGGTGAGGTCGTTGTATAATATTGGGTCATGTTGCCATGTAATTGTACATGTTGTATTTTTGGGTAGAGCTCCCCATACAAAGGAGACTCTGCCCGATTTTCTTTAAATCATGAGTCCCGGAAAAGGGGATACGATGTTGTGGTGTCGGGTTACTTGACATCCACTAGTATTCCGAGGGTTGACGGGTTGTCAACGGGACCCCCGGGATAGGGGTGTCACAATAGTAGAGCGAGAGGAAGCTTCCTCTCACTTGAAGGAAATCAAACAATTTGGTGGGTAAGGTGAGAAGAAAATGAAAGAGAAAAGGAAAAAAAAAAAGAAAAAAAAAGAAAGGGAGACTTGGGGCAATGCGTGATACGGGAGAGAGGAGGAAGAGACCTACGGTTCTCCTCAAGATCTCCGACTAATCGGCGATCGAAACTCATCGGAGCAAGAGGCAAAGTTGGTCTACGCGTGGGTATCGAAATCTGAATTTTTCGTCGAAGTTCCAAAAAGTATGGGCTTCTCCTACACTGGTTATTTCTTACCTAATGGTCATATAAGGACCATTTTGGTTCAGCTCTAATCTTAAGGGCCGTGTTTATTGATGGTCAAGGATAGGACTTAGTGTTTCGAGACATAAATTCTGGACCTCTTAGCTACCCGTGTGTAACCTTGGTTACAACTGGGTGTGGCTAGGCATCCAGCCTGCCCGTAGCCATGGATGATCTGTCCCAGGATTGAACCCGAACTGTTTGTGGTTTGGGTTGGCCAAGTGTTGGTCGTGGGTGTAGTGTTTGGTTTTGGGGTTTGAACAATTTTCGCACACCCATGCGAATCGGCAACTTTGACTTTAGACGACTATAACTTTCTCGTCTGAACTCCGATTTACACATTCTTGGACTCTACAAAAAGCTCTTTGAGTATAGAATTTAACCATATGCCAGTGAACGGCATTAGGTACTCACAAATTTCTGTGTGTTTTCCTCGTTTGTCAAAATCGATGTGTGAATTGTTTTATGGCATTGCTTATACCATAATTGATAAAGTGGTACTAAGTTATCATCGTTGTATGATTGATACTTGGTGTCGAGTATATGCCATATGCATGAAAAAGTGAAATAAGATGTTTATCGTATTGTGAAGCATGTTGAGATATATGTGTTAGACATATGAAAATTAAATGGGAATAATTATATGTATTAAATACGATTATCCATGATACTGAAGATTTGTGGCGATGATTTTTGAATTGTCAGACGCGCAGATTCATTGTGCATGTAGCATGAGATACATGCAATGGCATTGCATTGCCTTTATGCATGGGACATCGCATGACATGGGTATGAGTGCATGGTAGAGATCAACACTGTGTTTGGTGTTTGATGGTGGGCTTGGTAAAATGGGACAACGTCCAAAATGAGTCTCTTACTTGGCCGCATAAAAGAAAAGCCAACAAAATACGTATGTGTGATAAGAAGTGTGGATAAATAATTTCATCGAGTGAAAACCCAGATTCTTGGTTAGATACGTATCTAGTGATAAAAGTTCGCGGAAGTACGAAGTTGTGCGCGGCTTACAAGGAGACCCCTGAAATTCGCTACCACAAAAACACACTGACTCAGAAAAACAAGTGAATATCTGAGTTTGGTCCAATGAATTTGACTAATAAAACAAAAAGCTTTGTTTCCAAATGGTCATCGATGGAACATAAAACGACGCATTTTCACACTCAAGATACGAACGCCGCTGGCGGAGCTCGACGGAGACTTACATTCGATTAATCGCGAGTCACATTCTCATCCTCGCACGTATTAATTTGAGAGAACGCGTGATGTTTTTGCTCGAACGCATGAAATAATACCGCACGCGCATCTTTGCGCAGCAGTACCATCAGCGAATTCATTCTACTGTGACATCACAATTCCGCCGCGTGACCATACTCGTACAAGACCATATTTCAAGTACAAGACATGCATGTGGAGGATTCGAGCTCAATAAAATTTCAATCATACAAAGCTATATCAGGGTTTTGGTATTGGTTTGATTACGTATTCATATCGCCCCCAGATAAGAGTGCTGTAATAACCTATGACTATCGCGACATAATAGATATTGCAGTGATATTTCGGGACAGACAGACTCGCAGGGTCATTATTACTCACAAATTCCCTGACGGCCACAGCTGATATACTATTATATGTCAGATATCGTAGCAGAATTCCGAACAAAGCGAGACATAGCCGATTCAAAATACGACTCGATAAACGAGCCAATAGTGCGATTCGTTACTTCCTAAGATCCATGTTTTCTTTCGAGGGTTGAAGCGTTGGTCAATCCGACCCGTTTTGGACGTTACAATACCTATTTAGTTTAGACTTAATCATCGTTAAGTTATATTTGAATAAACTTGAAGGGGGTTAAGTCTAGGTTTATAATAAAGTAGCTATTTAGATTGGACTTACCCATATATTTGGACAAACTTTGAATCAAATCTTGGACTTTAACCATTGTAACAAAGTTTTGATTTAGTATCAAATCTAAAAGAGAACAGTTGAAAGAGAAGAGTTAGAAACGTGGGAGAAAAAACTAAGGAGAGGAAAATAAAGGGAAATAGAAAGTTGGAGGGAAATGAGAGTAGGTTGTCATATGCTGTTAGAGGGATAAATTTGTTAAAATGATGTGTTTTTATCCTTCTTTTTTGGGTTTTAACAAAAAAGGTTAGATTTGTAATATTTTTTCTCATTTGTCCATTTTAAACTGTTTACCCCATTATAAAAATAGGAAAAATAAATGAAGGAAAATAAAAAAATTTATACCTTACAGAAGGAAAAAGCCACCGACGGTGAGAGATGGGAAGACGACGAAAGGACTAGTTGGAGGATTTCTCTCCTCTCTTTAGTCCCTCCATTGCAATCGAGTTTCAAAAAAGAAGGTTGAAGAGATTTCCCTTTCTTTCTTGCTTGCAGATGACATGGATGAAGAAATAGGTATTTTAGAGTTTAATTTTGTGAGGTTTGGCTTTTTAACTAAAAGAGCAATTATTTTTTCATAAGGTATACTGAACCACACCTAAAAGTAATTTTTTATCACTTATGTTCCATAATATTTCTACGAGTATATACAAATCTACTTTTCCCTATTTATTAAGTAGCAGTTGTGGAAAAATAAATTGTTTATTTGATGATTATGACTTATGTCAACTCGTGCTGTATAAATATTGAAATTCATTCCGCAAGCCATTTGTTACGTTCACAACTTTTTCTTTTATCATTTGGTGTCCAAACAAAAATTCCTGTTCCGTGGAAAATTAATGTCCACTCATGTTATGTAACAATCTCGATCATGGAATCTTTTGGAATATTTATATCGTAGTGTAAATAAATAATTTTTGAGTTATAAGATTTAAAAATGTGCACGTTATCGTCGAAAATTAACTTCTAGTGGTCCCTACTCACAATCCAAGTGGAAACCGATAATCCAAAGAATTTGAATTATCATTTTTAATATCTAAATTACTTTATATATATATATATATATATATATTTATTTTGTATATTTGTTTTTTACGCTGATTCAACCTGTATCTCTGCCCAATAATTCTCTTACTCTTTACTAGCTTAGAGTAAGACTCAAGGGCTAAGATCTAAATTAAATAGTATTATAATTTTTTGAGCAAACAATTGATTTGGTCTAGGGTTAAAATTCCAAGAACGAGAATAGTTTGGATTCAACTTGATTATTAGTTTGACTTATAAATACTATCTGGCATATTTCTGCTAAGTTAATCCATGATCAAAAATATTCCAGAACACTAGATATATCATAACGGATTTTGTACGAACATTTCCGAAATATTCCAGAAAATATCGTGATATTTTTATTAAAATATTTCCGCTATTAAAATTTTTCATATTTTAATTATATGTATTTACTTAAACGATTCTTATCTTAATTACATTAAAATCAACTGATTAGTAATTATTAAATTAAATATGTTATATTTAATATATTATTTATATTATTACGTTAAATAGATATTATTTCTATTCTCGTTTTACATTATTATAAATATTATGTAGATAATTTATAGATTCAAAATATTATATAAAGATAATTTTAAATTTTAAATGATATTATTTTATTTCTTTTCCGTTCAATTAAATATTGATTTAAAAATATTTATAAAGTTTATAATGTAAAATAAAAATAAAATAAAATATAAAGTGGATTATAAACAACAACACAAGAGAATATAAAAGCCAGATTATATATAATGTCGTTAATCGACGATCATGATGAGGGGCGCCATATTTCCAGCATTTCGTGTTCGAAACCCGTAAAGAATTTTTCGCATATTTTAAATTTTTAAAAATCAAAAAATTTTTTCCAGAAAATCGGTTTTTACTTTAAAAATCTAAGTTTTTATCTAAAAATCGACGATTTTCGATTTTCCCCGATTTTTCCATCCCAATATCTTTCCAAGATTCACCGAACCGATGCCGAAAATTCGCCCAAACGGCGATTTTTTGTCCATGAAAAGAACTCACATAATCCAAAATTTGCAAATTCAAGTTTTTTTAATTGAGAATAACCCAATTTAGACAAAAATACAAATATTTTAATCAAAAATTAGGTTTTTAAAAAATCTTTTGATAAGTCGTTAAGGCTTGAATCAAATGGTAAGTGGATAAGAAGGGGTTATAGAAAATTCAAATTCTAATCTTTGTAATAACAGGTTACTATGAACGTAATATATAAAGTAAATGAATGTTAAAAAAAAAAAAATAAGTTTTTTCATCAAATCGCCCTAAGATTTAAATATATGCATCACTTAATTAGATGAAAATATTTATTATGCATCCTCCCCATTGAAGGGGTTTGCACCAACTAAAATTATGAAAGATAACTCTTCCCAATAATTATAAATTCGAATTTTGTAAATAATTATATTACGCGCCATTAATCCCACGATTCTATAAATTAGCGAGCAGACGCACAAATCGGGACATCGACATATTTCAAATGTTGGCTTTTACCTAGTCTCTCATAGGTTGAAAAATGGTAAATGAAATTAAGAATAATTAATATTTATTTTAATTAAATATTTTTAAAATTATTTACTATATTATAATTAAAATATTTAATTGTTAAAAAAATATATTTTATTTTAAGGAGAGAGAGAGGGAGGGATGTGGGTGAGAGTTGTGTTTAAAATATCGCGAAATATCGATAATATATTGTCAATATTTCGGGTATCGATCCATCCCAACACGACATTTGGCCAAACGAGCATCGACGTGTAAATTGCATAATATCGTCGATATATCGATAAGACATGTATATATCGCGATACCGTCGACTTTAATCAATGCGAATCCATCGGTGTCAGAATGAATTTTTCAGATTATCACCAATATATTGAAAATCGACGTATATATCGAGGATATATCTGACATGCGACAATCGGTATTCTTTATCCACCGGTTGAAATTCTATCCATTTTTCAAAAAGTCGCGCGCTACCCGCTGATCCGATCACAGACCAGCCTCAGACGATCCAACGACGCATGACCTAACAATTTCTGTAGGTTCCAACAATCAAATTTTTTATCTGATGGTGGATTTTGAATATGTGAATTAATCCAATGGTTACAAATGATTTATAACGGTTAGATCAAGATTTAAAGATCATATTTGATCCAAAATCAAATCCAACCGTCAGAATTCATTTTTAATGGCTTTTTAACCAGAAAACTATTAGTTTAATTCAAAAAATTCTATAAATAACCTAAAATCACTAATTTTTTTTAATTTTTTATATCAAACTCATTTATTTTATAAACAGTTAATATTTTTATTAATTTTTTATATTTATATAAAAATATTTATCATATATATATATATATATATATATATATATATATATATATATATATATATATATATATATATATATATATATATATATGGTATATATGCGATATTCATTAAAATCCAAATATCGTATCGGTGGAAAACGATATTTTTAACGTTAGGTGAGTGAGAGAGAGAGGGAGGAAGGGAGGATAGAGAGAGAATGCGTGTGGATGTGGGAGAAAATGGAGGGGAGATAGAATTAAAAAAGACATGTGTTTTTTTGTCAAATGTGGATGAGGGGCTAGTTTGGTAAAAAGTTTCAAAGCTAGCCCACATCGTATAAATTATAATAATTCCGTAGGGAGGGAGGGCCAGTTAGGCCGCTAACTCCGACAATTTCAGACGACGTATGAAAGTTAAAGCAAAGACTTGACGGAGTCAACGTCGACTTGGTCTGTCTAGGTCCGCCGCCGCCTCCACAAACAATCATAATTCATACATGGAGTGGATTTGGGCTTTTCATATTGGGCCGCTGCTTTTGTTAGAATCAGGCTTTGTCCTTCCAGGGTAAATATCGATGGTAAAACCAGTTAGATATTGTTTTGTTTTACCCCCAAGGGACCCTCGTAGTTTTAAAACGAGTTTATTAGGTTGAAAGGAGGAACCCATATTTATATTATATCAAAAACTTTCTTCCCTATCCTAATGCCAAGAAATAATTTCCTACGTAAATATAACGCTCTTGACGTTTAAAATAAAAGGCTGCTCATTCACTGTGCCCTCAGCAAGTAGCAGCTCGCTGAACGCCGCCCCGCACGCCCAAAATCGGAGCTCCAATTTATTACCCTGCCGGCCAATAACACTGGAGCAACTTAAGGCCTCGCAGAAAATTTTCGCTTTTCTCCATTCAAACTTTCGAAAACAAAGGCGAAAAACGCCGCTAGCTACGGCACAGCACGAAAAACAAATTCTCAAAACGTTAAAAACGAATTCACTATTTTCAACATTTTTTATATATTTAATCGAAACGCGCAGTTCGCTTTCCTGCTTTCAATTAAATTCAACCACCAACTGGGACAAAATGAAATGAAACGATAACCAAATTCAAGTACGAAACGTATTTTCCGAAACGGAACCAAAGACAATACATCAAAAATTTTCATATTCGACCAGATAATAAAATTTTCAAGTGAACTAAACACCAAGAAACCCATATTCTGTAAATCAAATCAAATATCACTAACAAGGGAAGTAAGATAATTCTCAATAACTGCTCCCTAATTATCCCTTATTAATCAGACAGCGATAAGGACAGAAAATCCTTCATCCAATGAGATAGAATCCTTATTACCATCAAATTGGGAAAAACATATACTATAAATACCAAACCACCCCATCGGTGAAAGGTACGCAGAACATTCGCTCCCTAAAGCAATCAATCTATTATTTCTACAAGAAAGAGCTAATCGGGCGGTACTCTACGCGATCCTATTCAGCATTGTTATGAAATAAGAAGATCTCGTAGCCACGGACAGTCTAACGACGCCTAATACGCCAACATTCCAACACGCTCCAAATTTCGGGCCCAATTTAAGCAGATCATCAGCCTATCATGCTTTTACGATCAGAGGCTGAACTGAGTAAAACACCTCATACGCCAACTGAATGCACTTACAACTGAGACCATTCGAGAGAATTATCTTTTTCATGATGCCTTGAAACCCAATCCAGTTATAGGAAAGGAAGGTTTTTGTAGTTTCGTATTTTGAACCTTGAGTACAGATATTTAAATAAGAATGTCACTGGATTGGGTTTTCAAGACATGACAGAGGTTCTATTTCAACTTTATTCCTAAAATATGACAGCACTTAAAACCAAGCCGTTTTCTAATTTAAAAATATTCGATAAAGATAATAGGCCATTAATAAAGTTAATACACAAACCCTGATATCTCAATGTAAATTCTGATAAAACCCAATACATAATGGGTCAGATTCCAAAATTTATCAATGCCACATAAGATTTGCTTGATCCTTTATCAAAATTTTTTCTATTTTTATCAAAAAAATTTTTAATCAAAGAACGTGACCTTAGATTTAGGTCTCACGTTCATAAATTTTCAAATAAATTAAAATTGGTCCCCTTAACATAATTTTCCCAATATTTATTTATTAGCAATTATGCCACGTCATCACTATGATAGAGTGTATTTAATAGATAATTACGAAATTTCGACGCCTACCAATGCTACCATGGCCGATGGTGATACCTTCTTCACATTTTGCAAATCAAATTATTTATTTGATGATCACGACTTATGTCAACTCGTGCTGTATTAATCTTGAAATTCATTCAATAACCCATTTGTTACGTTCACAACTTTTTTTTTTTTTTTTTTTTTTTTTTTTTATAAATTTATGGTTTTGTGTCCAAAGTAAAAAATCCTGTTCCGTGGAGAAATAATGCTCTCTCATGTAACTATCTCGATCAATGAAAATTACATAATTTTTGAGTTATAAGATTAAAAAATATGAACGTTATTGTGGAAATTAACTTCTTGGTTGGGTTATAGTTTGACTAAGGTTGTCTTTTATCCATAGCCCCTTCACACTTTTTATCCCTTGAGTTAGAGCAAAAAGTTAATTCGGGGTTAAAATTTCA
Organism: Tetrastigma voinierianum; assembly: GCA_016808115.1. Lineage (NCBI taxonomy): Eukaryota > Viridiplantae > Streptophyta > Magnoliopsida > Vitales > Vitaceae > Tetrastigma > Tetrastigma voinierianum. The sequence continues at coordinate 710,623 of JAEQBH010003607.1, forward strand.
ATAATAAGAATAGTTTGACATTGACTTAATTATTAATTCGACTTATAAATAAGATTTATAGATATTCGATTAATTCAAAAATCGTAAATTTAAGTTTTTTTATGAATTATAATGATAAAAATATTAAACTTTTTTTATTGAAAATTTAATTTCCAAAAAAGGTAGGAAGAGATTATGAGATATTCATATTCGAATCCTTGTAAGAATGTGAAAAGGAGTTTAGGGAGATTAAGGTCGGAATCTTTATAAGAATATGTTATTACAATCTAATATAAAAAATGAATGAATGTAAAAAAAAGTATTTTAATCAAATCATCCTAAGATTTAAGTATGACTTAATTATATGAATTTTTTTTTGACATACTTTTAATTGAAGGAGTTGCATCAACTAAAATTCTGAAAGATAACTTTCTCCAATAATTATCAATTCGAGTTCCCTCATTGTTATTTGAGATTTATTTTATCATTAACTTTAAGACGGTATAAAATTAGTAAAAGGTACATACAAGTTAACCCGAACACATTTCAAATATTTGACCTATTGAAAGGGTTGCATCAATTAAAATTCTGAAAAATAACTCTTTATCATTTGAGATTTATTCTATCATTAACCTTTGACAGTATAAAATTAGTAAAAGGTACGTGCAAGTTAACCCGAGCACACTTCAAATATTTAACCTATCACCAAGCTTCTCAAGTCTTTGGTACCTAATTTCAGGGGGGTGGAAACTGGTAAATGAAATCAATGACATTCACCAGTGAAGGTTCAAAATCAGAGGGCTTTGTATTTTTTATATTTTAATGTTTAATTTTTAAGGTTTGACCCATTGACTTAATCTTCTGCAGTCTGCACATGATCAAATGAGAACCAGCGAAGCAGCTACCAAGCTTTATGGAGACACAGAGAGAGAGAGAGAGAAGCTTCTCAGTCATCATACGATTCACAACCCGTGGAATCTCTGGAAGCAACATGGAAGCTTAACCAAGTCTAATCAATTTTTTGGTTTGCTTCATCCAAAAACTCAAATGACGTCGTCTTCCACGGGGTTTTGCCGTTTTTGTCCACCTTTCCGTCTAGCTTTTGCTGACCGTAGACTTGACTCGAGAGTTGACGCGGTTTTATTGTTTCTATAAATTTGCATTTCATGACTCTACCCCCTTCACCATATTCATCCACAGTCTCTTTCATCTCATCAACTTCCCTTTCTCCTCCACTCCTCTGCTTTTTTGGATTGTGGTTTGATTTCATATTTCTGCAACTAAAATGGAGATGAAGGTCTGTTGTCCCTCTGATTTAGCTTTTTGTTTCTGGGTTTGTTATGTTTTCTTTGAGGAGTGAGCTTTCATGGCTGTTATGGGTTTTGGCTGTTTGGTTACTGAGAAACCGAGGAAACGGAAAAGAAAGGAAAGAAAGGATTTTGGAGCCTATTTGAAAGGCTAATTCTTCTCTTCTGCGATTAGAAGAATTGAGTTCTTTTTTGGTTGTTTCCTTTCCTAATTTTTCTCAGAAATCAAACCGAGCATCAAGGAATTTGGAGAAGTTTAACGGGCTTTGGATTTATTTAAGCTCATATTCTCACTTTAGTAGGTTTTGTAAAGATGAATTTTTTCTAGGTCTTCTGATATTTTTTTAATTGTTTATTGTTGTTTCCATTCTTTTTTGAATTACAATCTTTGTTTTGATTACACCATATCTCAGGCTGTTCTTTCTTTTTCTGTTACAGAAAATCATCTTGAAGTTGGATGTATTTGACGACAAAGCCAAGCAGAAGGCCATGAAGAATGTCTCTTCCCTTCCAGGTATTGAATCTGAAATTCTTGCAAAATTCACTCTAATCCCTGTTTGGTTTTTGTGAAAATTCAGCTAATTTAAGAGTTTATTTTCTCTTCTTTTTCCTACTCTTTCCCATCAACCAACAAAAGAAAACCCAGTTCCTAAAAGCTTGAAAACTGCAAAATCTGAATGGTTTTAAATTTCAATTATGCAGGAGTTACTTCAATCTCCATGGACATGAAGGACAAGAAATTGACTGTAATTGGGGATGTTGATCCAGTAAGCATAGTGGGCAAATTGAGGAAGCTTTGCCGGACAGAAATAGTATCAGTTGGGCCGGCAAAAGAGCCAGAGAAGAAGAAGGAGGAGCCTAAGAAAGAGGAGCCCAAGAAAGAAGACCCAAAAAAGAAACCTGAAGATCAAATAGCTGATCTTGTTAAAGCATACCAAGCTTATAATCCTTACCATACCACACAATATTATGTTAGAAGCGTGGAAGAAGACCCACATGCTTGTGTCATTTGTTAATCTCCAGATCATAAAAGAACCCGAAAAGGCAAGAACAATAGCATCTGTCTGTGGGTGATTATAGATATGGATAGTGCACCCAAGAACAGAAACCTTATGTACAGTTGTGGTTGTTACTTAAGGGTGGGTGTTTGATTTTCTACTGTTATGTTGGTTTTGATTTGGAATGTATCAAATTTTGGGCTGTTATTTTTCCATGAATGAAATAAGAACTTTTGTTATGATGATTGAATATTCTGTCTCCTTGGTGATGTCATGACGGCATAGAAAAGATTATCTCCTTTTGTTTCAATTATGTGATACCCTTTTAAGCTTTATCAAAAAGGAAAAAAGGAAGAAGAAAGGATGTTTTATTATTGAGTGGCTCACAACAATTCAAATAATAAATTGATGACAATAATCTAGAGACTGTTCACAATTCTTTGATTGATTTCAAATTATTGTGACTGTCTGTCTCTCTCTTCTATTTTTTAAAGGAGTCCCTAAAAAAGATATTTACATATTTTTTTATCTATCCTTGTTTTCTTCTTGTTATCGCCTGTAAAGTATCTCAAATTCTTGATTTCTTGTTGGTATATTGGAGAGCTTGTGAAATTATGCATAGAGGAATGAGGAGAAGTGGCAGACATTTGATAGATAGGAAACTTGGATCTTTTTGAAGTTATCTTTATTTTTTAGTTTTTACATATATTTACTTTACATTATATTATTGTAATATTTTGTTATGGGACTCGAACTAGGACCTTTTGTATATCCATCTTTTTTATCACTTAAATCAGGCTTCAAAGGCTAGTTATCTTTATTTACTTATTTATTTTTTATCTTTGTAATATTTTATATAGTACAATGAAAATTTTCCTCATCTATGGATATGTGCATGAATGACTAAATCATTTCAAGACATTATAAAATTGTACGTGGGAATAGTTGGATCTTTGGTTGCATTGAAGCAATAAATATAAATTAGAGTTGTAATACATAGATGATTTTTGCCAAAATTTGGATTTTATTCAAAATTATTGGGGGTTAACAAACTAATGGTGACTCTTTTATTTTCTCATCATTTACGTCTTTAACTTTCAAGTTAAAAATAGCTTTCAAATTACTATAAGTCAAAGATTGCGTATAAGATATCTCAGCTGAAAGAGAAAGGTATCCCTTGGTGATTTAAGAAAAATGTTCTCATTCTTTAGATGCTATAAATTTAATTTTTATTGAAGAAAGATTGTGAGAGAAGGTTGTGTCTCTATCATCTAGTTTACAGAAGGCTGTGACGTGGAAGATGGTGACTGAAACCATTGAATATGTGAAATACATGAATGCAAATTCTGTGGAGCATATGGTTTCTAGTGACAGCTCACTCAATAGATTAATTCAATGACCAAAATTCTGCCGGGTATGCTTCATGAAGCCAAACTGTAATTGGCTATGAGCATATGCAGTTTCCTGACATAGGGAGATTAAAAATATATGCACTATGAAGAAATAATGCACCTTTGATGTCACCTGTAACCAATGGCTGTACTGATGAATTATTCATTAATTGACACCTCTGGAGGGCCGCCAAAATGGACCAATCTGGACTAATAGTCTTGGTTTTAATTGTATATTAGACCAATGTTAATATCATAATCTCAGCTTAATGATTTAAGGGATATATACTAACTGTATGTTGCTTTTCTTCTCTGATGTATTGTATATGTAATCCAAAACAAGGGATGGGGATTTTAACAAAAATCTAGTATCTGTGGCTTTTAGAAACGGGAAAAGGGATTGTAATCTTTGAAATTCAAGTCAGATCATCAGGATAAGTTTGATGTTCAATCAACAGATCGAAACAAAGTAATCTCAAACAAAATGAGTCGGTATACATGAATACGACTTGAGAAGGACATAATATAGAAAAAAATAACCAAAGTCCTAAGCAGTCAATTTTAGCTTAACTGGAATCTAGCATGCTTAAGAACAGACAATGTAAATATCATTTGATTTTTCTTATAGCATTTTAGCCTAAATTACTAGAATAGTTGTGTAACACATCAAACTTCTGACCAGGGGCGGTTCATTCACATATAAAGACTCTAAAACTCATAATATAAATGATATATTCAAAATTTTTGCTTATGAATCTTATTTGTCCCGAATATGCTCTCAAGAAAAATTTAAATTAATTTCGTAAACTCGAAATCTCCTAATTACATAAAACCTTTCAAAGTATAATAAAATGTCATTAAACCAACATCTTTCAACAAGATAAAATTTTCAAAACTAATTTTCTCAAAACGTAACATTCTAACAACATAAAATCATTCAAATAAAAGTTTGCAAACATTAGATTTTAAAACATTAAAGTGGTCTAACAATCCTAAGTCTTTCTAACAAACACCTAATTAAAATAGTTCTTAACTTTCATCCATGCCTACCCTAAAATCACTGTCACAAGCTTCTGTAGTGACTAAAACGATCAACACAAGTAATGGTACCTAAACCAACAAATGAATCGTTAATACGCTTCATACTGATCAAATATTTTAAGATATAACATATATTTATTTTCCTCATAAATCTTATAAAATCCTTGAGTACAAATAAATAAGATATAAATATATTTTAAACCGATGTTCATCATATTTTTTGTTTCTCAAACAATCCCATATCATAATCAAATCCACAAATATTTTAAAACACATATACTCTTTGTTCTCAAAATATTTGTTTCAAATAAAATGTCAACTATTCTAATTCGTTGACGAGGGTCATTTCAAAAGGCTTAAACACTTGGTTCTCAAAATATATTTGTTTAAAATAGAATGTCAACTATTCTAACTCATTGACAAGGGCTATTCCAAAATACTTATACTCTTGGTTTTCAAAACATATTTATTTCAAATAAAATGTTAACTATTCTAACTCGTTGACAAGAGCCATTTTGTCAACTATTATAACACATTAACTAGGGCCGTATTTATCAAGTTTATACCCATTGACCGGGGTCATATTTGTCAAGGGCCATATAAACCAAAGTCAAATGTTTCTCAATGTTTTCAATTTCACAAAATACAAATGTATATCTCAATAACTTTCAATCTTTAATGTAAACATTTCAAATCAATTTTCTATACAAAACACGTATTTGATCCATGCATGTGATTTAAATAACTAGAAAAATTCCAAAACTCATATTCACATATACTAGCAAAATATTTTATTTTATAAGAAAAACTGCATTAATCTTCTTTGCCTGATATTCCAAGATATTAGCAAAACCAAGAAGCCTCAAAAGAGTCATAAATCACCTGAATAATATGAATAATTTTTAACGCCCTGAAAATACCATAAAAGTTTTATAACATGTTCAGGGTGTAAAATAAATTAAATTATATTTTTTTCCGGAGTTTAAATGACTAAAAATGAAAAAATGATAAAAACCTGAAAATTTTACAGGAGCCAAATAAATTTGGTAAAAATATCAAATAAGGACCTACGGCCATAAATGAAGAATGTCAACAAAGTATAAATGAAATGAAATGAAGTGGAAATGAAATTGAAATGAAGCTTTAGCGAGAAAATGTAATTAAAGCCAGAATTTCAAACAAGGCTCAGTGAAAGATTTTGATTAAAAGACTAAATATTGGTCTTTGAGAGACATTTCTCTCATTTCCTCATTCTCTCAATCTGCTCATCTCTATCTCTCTCTCGCATAAATTTCTCTCTCTCAAACTCTCACTGGTCGCACCTTCCTCTTCGAGAAACTGAAAATCACTTGGATTTCCCTCATTCTTTAAGCCGTTTTGTCTCTAGTTTAAACCCTAGACTGGTCTCGCCTAAGTTGAGAGATCGAAGGACGATCCGTGGTGAGGAGTTGTGGCTAAGTTAAGAAGAAAACTAGGGTTTTCGCTCATTCTTGTAAGGTAAGTGTAACCAAACTTTCTAGATCTATGGAAAAGGTATTGAGTAGAAATCAACCCTAACCTGAAACCCCAGAAATCGGCCGACCGACTTTTCTCGCTTTGTTCTTCCTAATGCCTCTTCTTAGTTTAGTTTTGTGTTGGATTTGTCAAAACTGAAATGTTGAGATTAAATATGTTTATGTGTTTTTGTTTTGAACCTCAAACAAACTGATTTGAGTGTTTGGTAATTGTTTTCAAGTGGATTAAACATGAAAAAGAGGAAAAGAAAATGAAAACAGTGAATGTAGGAAATTTTCGCAAACCTGTGAAAATTTTTGCAGGGATTGCAAAATTTCACAACCCTTGCAAAAAAAATTTCGCAGGGGCTGCGAAATTTCACATAGCCTTGCTTCCGAATTTTATACCAAACTTCAATTAGCCATAACTTTTTTGTCCAAACTCCGATTCATGCGTTCCTGGACTCTATGGAAAGCTCTTTGAGTCTAGAATATAACCATATGCCATTGAATGACAATTGGTTCTCAAATATTTGCTAAAAATTTGATTGTAGCACAAAGTGTACTAATTGCTTGGTTGTGTTGATGTTTGCTGAGTTTTTCTTTCCGAATCCCCCCTAAGTGTAAGGAACCGTAGTAAAGGTCCCACAGCCCACAAATCAGATTAAAAATGAGTCATAACAATGCTTAAAACAAATGTTAAGGATTTTCTAAGGAGGAGGAATTAGGGAAAAAGAAAGAAAGAATGTATGGAAAATGGGAGTCATATTACTTTATTAATACTAGATAATATCATCAAATTCCCTAAATAATTCTACCAATCCCCTCTATTTCTTGTTTAAAATTCTTTTAAGAAAACAAAATTTCAAATATCATAATCTTTGAATATCTCATAAGTTTCGTTAGAAAGAAAAATGTCTCAAAATCGTAAGTGGAAAAATCATTTTTACCTAACTTCAAATCTTAAGAAGGTAGTTTCTATCTTAAGGTTTCAAATATCTAAAAGCATATAACACAAATTTTTCATCTTGCTTAAGAACACAACCTAAATCCTAATGAAAGACATCATAATGCAAAACGAATTGTAACACCCCAAATTATACCCTAGTAGTTTATTACAGTTTAGAGGTTTTGTAGCGCCCCTTTTCGGTCCGACCCAAATGGCAGATCCGAACCGGTTCTGGGATGCTCGTTTAAAATTTTTATTTACTTTATATATATATATATATATATATATATATTATATTTTCAAAAATGGATCGACCCCAACCCGACCGAATCTGGGCAGATCCTGAACTGAGTTTCGATTTATCTCGACGCCATTTATCGATCAAAACATTTTATTTATGTCATTCTTCATTTTAGAGTTTTCACTACGCTGAAGCTTGTTTCAAAATGTTAGGCCCATAAACATTTACTTTTACAATCTGCTTACAAATGGCGATCCCGTCTTTGCAAATGATATACAAAACATTAATTTAGATTAACTCTTTTGTTCACTAAAAAGATCACACTGCGTTAAAAGAATGGTATATATGATTTGTGGTATATTGTAACATTCAAAATATACTCCTGTCAGCTTTTATAACATGCTAGTAGCAAAATAAGTTAAAATTATATCGCTCTAAAAAATGACATTTTTATGAAAAAAGGGGGCAAACGGAAATTTGCCACTTGGAAAAACTAGAAAATTCTCAGATCTCGAATGACGAAACCATCGAGACCGTTGTAAATCTGCCTCGCTGAAATCTGGACTTAAAAGCTTCATTAATTCCGAGAGATAGCTCAAATATTTGGTAATTTCTGCACACGTGCAGCTTAAAACTGAAACATTTGAGAAAATCAAAATAGTAATACGAAACAGAACCAATGAAGATAAACTAGCTCTAAACTTTAATAAACGATTGTTTCAAGCTGAAAACAGACCAAAACAAAGGAGCATGTATATGGTCCTACTTTAAAACAAAATAAAATAAAATAAAATAATGAAAACAGAAAATAGTACTTATTCCATATGACGCGAGAGAAAGAAAGAGAGAGAAAGGCGGTCGGAGCCTTTTGGTTTCTTTATCTTTGCCTTCGCTTCATATAAATCGAATCGCCTGGATTTCGTTTCACAAGAACGGTGCCGCTTCACCTGAATGGCGCCACGCGAAGAACATCAAAACAAGGATTTTGGTCGAGATTTTAATAATATCCGTAAAATCCTAATTTTGGTATTTCTCGATTTACGCTTCACTACGAATTGATCTGAGCAGAGGTGGTGCTTCATCCGACGTGATCACGAGCCAATGCCATGGGTACCAAAATCTCACTTTGTAGTCAAATACTGTGATAAATTTTCCCATTTAATGGGGCAAAAATGATAACTTATAGTATTGCTTTATTTTAATGTAAAGTCGTGTGATTTAGTCCCAAGATTTTGAACTAATATTAGAAATTTTTTTTTTTTTTTTTTTTGGGACTGATTCGTAGTCCCGAATCAGATCAAAGGATATAAATTGATAGCACAAGAATATATAAATATATGAGATGTTATGAATAGACAGAATGATATGAAGATAAGAATATATGAAACGAATATACGATGTAAAATACATTATTGGGAAGCATAACATTAGACAACACATAGAAATGCACAAATGATAGGAAAATACGTTATATGTATGGTAAAGAATTTAATATAGTAAATTGAGTTAAAATATATATGAAAATGTAAAGATATGAGGTCCAAGAGTACATGAATAGGCAATTAACAAAGACATAAGAGATGTTATGCATTTACGTAGATATTGAACCGATAGTTTATATGCAAACAGTTATATGCTAATATATGATGAATATATGATAGAACATGATATGAATACAAGAGTGAATAGATGGAATTACGAATAGCAAACATGAAACTTAAATGCTACATAGAATAGACATATATGAAATGATATACATACCAGAAAGAGTTAAATACGAGAATAAAGGATACGGTTACAAAATATGAGAACTTAATCTCATTATATAATTATAGTAATATCGCATATGATTACCTGATAAAATATTTATTCTAATATTTTATATTTACCGAACATAAAAATACAATGATCGTTCGCTTAACCCTGTTATGATGGCATGCGTGCGCATGCCTATAGACAGCTGTCGCAACGCAGATATATCGAGCCCCGCTTTAATGATGACATAGATCCCGTTTGCATCATTATACTGCCCCGCTTTCAGTCATATAGTAGAGCTGCAGATAGTCACTGTTTGTATAAACATGATAATTTCTAGTATATACAGATATCATTGAGTTCAGATAAGTTTGGGAGCAGACTTTCGGGCATATATGGCAAGATTTCAATGTCACACTCAACTCCATTCAACTCGATCATATCCTAATCGAGTTCTGGTGCGAGACTCAAGACTGGACTCTTTACCCGATTTTTTTTTTTTAAACCGAATCGGTACCCCATGGGTTATGCGCTCCACATCTTGTAACAAACAACACGCAGATCATATACTTACCGTGAAAACCCATTAACAACATAAAACAGTGATTTCTTTACATTTATAAATCAGAGCATCTAACTCACATGTATGAACCCTTCCGCGTCGCCCAAGAAGATAAGTTCGTGAGCGTTTCTCTCGCATCTCACATCGATAACCGCGGTTGTTTACGCCACAGAATGGCTATGTTCTAAGGCAATGTACACGCCAACGATAAACACAATGATAATGAGTAAAATTTCATACTATATTGGCGAACTCATACATGCTACTATAATTAGCTTATGTTTTTATTCCAGTGACTCAGAGCTACACATGCAATCTTTCAGCAATTTGTCAATCCATATTTCACTTACTCATGTTTGTCCAGACTTCAAGTGAGAGTTGTGGTAACTTATACTTACCACTATGCTATTCAAAGACCTCCCGCAGAGTTGCACAAAAACTCTGTCTCATAAACATCATACCATAACACAAGAGTTTCACCCAGACCAGAGTCACGTAACTCATACAGATAATTATACCACGCACTTTCAGTGATTTGACTTATACCAGCAGTAGTGTACTCACAATAGAGATTTATTTTAACAAATAAGTGGTTTAAGAACTTTACTTGGGATAATGGAAGTACACTGTATATATCACAAAAATCCTACATCGGTACTATGACACACCGTAATCTCTATCTATATTGCAAGTATGCATTCCAGAGGGCACACAAAACGTGAATCTGACCAAGGACCGTGATCCATAATAAAAATGATCGACGTGATGCGCATGATATCAGGCTGGATGACATTCACACTGTACGGTACTCGTACTCGATATGACATATTTATCTACGATACAGAGCACCCCTGAGGTACTACTCTGGATTGATAATTGGTTTACTCGATACGAGCGCCCGCAGGTGCCACCGACCTTTGATATTTACATCATTCACATGAGTTCTTAGAAACACAGAATCTTTCGATTAGATATACACATATCCAGGATACTACAACTCACAAGATATGTGATGAAAACGGATCTATATAAAGATTAACTTATTCATACATATTTAAAATCCTATTCATATACATGAAAACTATTCAGATACAGATAGAACTTATTCATGATTATTACAAAGACGCAGAATCTTTGTTCTGATGACAGGATTAATCCTTATTCATTACAAGATAGAACTGATCAGATATATACCTTAGAAATTATGAGAACTAATCAATAAGAGTAAAATCAAGAAGACAATAAACTTTAACTGTGATATACAGTTAATCGTGAGATAAAAAGACATCTTATATATCACGTAACTTTATTCTTAGATGCGTGAGCAACTGGCAAGTACATTTGTTTCAAATTTGTAAGAGATATGACTTAATCAATTCACAAGAAGACTTAAAATACAAAAATTGACATGAGGTATGTCTGATCTTTACCTTACATTCCCATTCTGAGTCTTATCACAGTAACTGCTTTAATTCCCACCAAAGAAAGCCTTAATGAGTAAGACACAACACAATGTATATCCGCTGATAATGATATAGTGATGTAAGGTCGTTGAGCACCATCTGTAGACGAGTACTGAGCGCACTTGATTCCAGACAGAGCGTCAGAGCACTAATAGGAAGATTGAGCGTCAGAAGATCAACCAGAGCACCATATCAACTGAGTGTCAAACACCTAACAGATACCTTGCTAACAATCACCAGATTTTCATACTAATTGGTGAGCACCCGGTTACCAATCAACAGAAGGTTACGGCTTCGCATTAACTGTCTTCAGGCAGTTTTTCAACTATAAGAGTTCAAAGAATCACGGCCTTCATAATGCGGTTCTTAGCTTCATTACCACGCCCATGACAGATCTGATTCTGATGTAATCAGTATATGGGCTATTGGTTATAAATCACAATCTTATCAATATTATAATATTCCTTCACAACCATCTTTAATCTTTCGAACTGAATCCATCCAACTGATCGTCCAACTCTGTTTCGCGGCATCTTCATGCCAACGCAATGCCACTAATTCTTCATCCTGAGGACGTAGCCTTAATTATCATCTACTTCTTCCAAATGCCTTCTGATCCACATTGACACTTTATTCCCCTTGGTACTCCTCAAACACTACAGCGCGTCTTATTCTAACCTTAATCACCGCACTTGACACACGGTTCCTGCCATGTCCCAAACAAACTTCCCATCACCTTCTATGTTCAAATTGATAGAATTGGCTTGCACACGGTCTCACTTTGAGGAATTTTCGATTCACTTAGGAGCCAGAATTTGACGATACCTATTTCTTTAGGTTTGGTTCTCCTTTGAAGTCTATTTAATCGGCCACTAATCACCAAATCGGATAAGAAATGAGAAAGTTATACCCAAAATACGGTAAAACCCAAATGAAACCAGAACAGAAGATCGTGTGTACCAGACACCCCGAAGTGTACCCCAGACACTGATTCGAAGGGTGTACCTAAGACACATTCAAGGTGTACCGTACACATGACCTGTAAAATAAACTGTAATGTGTGTTTTCTCCCATTTTTTCATGGTTTTCCATCCCAAACCAACTCTACACTTCAAACACACATCAAAACCATTTCCTATTCCCTCTCAGAATCCTTTTCTATTCAATTCCTCTTCAATACTTATCTTTATTCCAAAACAGCTATCGCATCCTTCCAAAACAATTTTAATATGGGTTAAGACCCATACACAAACCACCAGATGATTAGCTAGGCTCTTGTTCCAAACCCTAACCTAATTACTTCCTCATTCAACCATGAATCCATCCTCAAAGGAAGGATTCCATAACCATCTTGTGCCATATGGGGTTCTACCAGCCTTACTTTCCATAATATTTGGGTTAAGATGAAACCCTAGCAAAACCCTAGGTTTGAGCAAAATAATCATCATACAAACCCAAAGATACATGCCAAATCTCATAGAATTCATAATCAAGGTTGGTTTCCATACCAAAAATCCAAAGTTCCATACCTTCTTGGCCTTGATCTTGGCTCCTCCATCTTCTTCCTCTTCTTCTCTCCTTTCCCCTTCTCTCTCTACGATTTCTCCCTTTCCCCAAAACATGAGACCAATTTGGTCTTAAAGTCCCATGTTTGCTAAGGCCTTGTTTGGCCCTCCAAAAACCCATTTTTGGGTTAAGTTTCATTATTTGCTTTTTAAGCCCATAACTCCTTCTATTTATAAATAAACTTTCCTTTATTTCATTTTGGCTTCAAATCTTGCCAACTATGACTTTTAAGTCCCTCTTTGGACAAATTACAATTTTGTCCTTAAGTTTTGTAACTTTCCGGGTCTCTCGTTTCCATGTTTCGTATTTAACTCACGAAACATTCAAATTACGCTGACAAAATACCCTAAACATGTCCGAAAACTGCTAGGGTATATTTTGGGGTGTTACATTTCCTGTATCCGCTTTGGCCAGATTTATTACGAAACCTAAAAGAACAGACAAGATAATGCAAATGAAATGTATAGAATATATGATATGATATAAGAAGTATTAACATCGCACGCCGATGATAGTAGACAATATAAGAATGTGTTAAGTAAAGTACAAGATGACAAAGATATGAAATATGACAAGATATGAAAAAGTACATAGTGATATGTAGGTATATGGAAAAGGACAAAAGAACTATATATGACAAGATAAGGAAAGTACAAAGTACAAGATATGAAATGTATATGAACAAGTACAAGATATGAAAGAGAAGTATATGATAAGTATACAAGGTTATTAAGGAATAAAGTGTCAATGACACGAAATGTATATGACATGAGAGAAAGGCCAAAGATATGAAAATCATAGGAAAGTATAGTATATGAAAAGTACAAGATGAAAAAGAGAATGACAAACATGACGATTCCTCTCGAACTGGCCATGAATGCCAATTCTATACCAGAAATAAAAACTCAAACAAAGATAAGGACAATACAAGTTCGTGATAAGAAAATATATGATAAACCAATATGTAAGAAATGAATAGGTATAGCACGGGCGTAGCCACTACTCCGAAGGAGACATTATATGTGCATAGATGCTTAAATGATATATGTAATAGTACATAGAATGTAATAAGTCATAGAACTGAAAGATGAAAAAGACTAGAACAGGTAAAAGACATATGAAAGTACAATACATGAAAGTACCAAATTAAAGTATACAAAAGTACCGTATATGAAAAGTATAAGAATGTAGATAAAAGTACAGGACAATATAAGATAGGTTATATGAAAGTATACGAGATATGAAAGTATATGATACATGCAATAAATATAAACATGAAAGGTAAACATAACATGAAAGTATAGAAACTGCAAAGAATATGATATAAGAAATAATATGAAATGTATCAAGTATAATACGCTTACGATGATCAATGTTATCGTCGTCCATGTATATGTTTCCCACTAAGCCGTGAAAGCTTAGCACGTGTTTTTAATCCGTGTAGATACGTATGGTAAGACAAGGATGGAGGATGTGACATTCCACATCAAGAATAAGTGCCATCTTCAGAGATAGTGCTCACCGCTATTCCGTAATCTCTCGATTTTATATGTATAGTTTTGTAATAGTGAATTGTAATATACGTTAAAGGGACCTAGTATATGTGTATAGAATATAATGAATGTCACTATGGTGGTATGTATAATGTATATGTAAAAAGAATTTTGTTATTACGTAAATTGTGCATATGAATGAGAAAAACAGGATAGGTGTCGCCCGAAAGAAAAGGTTAAAGAGTCCCAATACACAAAGGTGACACCATTGACATCCCTTCTGCAGTTAGGGTTGGGGGCGCCATGCATATACTTATACGCCGCAACTTTCTTTATGACTCAAGGCTCGATCTTGCATTCTTCATGCATCAAACCTGTGCATAGATAAAAACTACACGCTAAGCATTTTCATGCTTAGTGATTCTATACAGTTCTATTCCAATTTTCAGTTTAACACGACATGCATTTATCATAAAACCATGCCTTTTATATCAAATTATACTCATGCTTATTTATTTTCACATGCTTTCACTTTACAAATCATTGACCATATCAAAATATGCATTTTCACATGCAACAAATCATTTAACTCAAATCATGAGATTCAAACATATACTCTTAAGGACGTATTTATTTTACAAATCTCATTTTCACTTATCAAAGTTTGTTATTTCACTTTGTCTATACAATTCCCATTCATGCGGATTCCGTTTGGTGAATCCCATCCTTTTTTTCATTCGGTAATGTGCTTACACATATAACAATTTCAGTCTCCCATCATGATGGATGTCGATTGGTGTATCCCGCCATGTTGGTCATTCGGTATATCAATTCAATTCAAAATGTCAAGAATTGACCAATTCGTTTACAATTCAATTAATTACTCACATGTAATTAATTGTCAGACATTTCAAATATCACATTTTCAAATCCATATGCCATTTCGTAATATCATTTCAAAGATATACTCATTCCATTTACTCATTTCAGGTTTATTTAGTAAACTACCAAACACTTGAAAATATGAATATAATTTCGGTGAACAAAGAACTAAGAATACTTGAATCGAAATAGAGGTCCGAAGAACTAACCGATGCTATTGGCTGCTTTCTTCTTCGATCTCTGGCCCCAGTTGGGGTGATTCACCAAATTTCCTAGTCAAACATAAATACACCACTTTTAGTGGGTAAACACGACGAGGTACGGTGCGTTTTTAACTTAGTTTCATTCTTATTTACACCCCCATTAGTCATTTATTAGGGTTCCTATACTATCGGTGTACAAAAACTAGACTTTCGAAACAACAATTCAAAAATTGCTCGTCAGGAATGCAGAGCTAGCCAAGGGCGCAACAATGCTACGGTCGGGCGCACTCCGAGGTGCCATTTTGGCACTCGCCTTGTCGCAAGGGGGAGGTATCCCACGCCTCGCTGCAGGCTGACGTCGCGGGCGTGGTTCCTACGCTGCGGCGTAGGAGCTCGATAATGCCAAGATTTTCCAGTTTTTACACTTTGGGGATTTTTCTCCAAAATCACCCCAAAATCCCAAAACAAAACATGAGAATCACTTCCAATAACATCCTAATTAATATCATCCTAAACCAACCATGATCAAAACCCATGGATGGATTAGGGTTTTTCTAACCCAAACATCAACAAAGAAATTCTAGGGTTTGGTTCTTACCTTAAATCCCTTTGCACTTGAAGCCCTAGCTCTTTTCCTTATTCCCATCTTACAAGATCTTGAACAAATGGAAGGATTTATACAACAATCCCTATTCTCCTCCAAAAACCCTAGCTTATCTCTCTCTCTCTCACTTTGCTCTCAAACATGTTTTTGCCCAAATGCCCAAATGTGCTCTTCTAAGACCACATTTGGTCTTATTCCCCATTTTAAGTGTAAGGCCATGTTTGACTTACAAGCAAATTCCATTTCTCATTTTTCTCATTTTTGGTCTTCATTTCACTTTCATTTATTATTTAATTCACTTCAGCATTTAAACTTATTCTATTCTTGATCCTTAGGTCCTCATTTTACAAAATTCCAAATTTGCCATTTTTCACTTGGGTTTATTTCTGGGATCAATTAATTTTTCATTTTGGCATATAATATTTAATCATATGCTCACATATTTCACTTTTCACAATTTATCAATTTTCCCCGGAAAAACCTAAGTTTGGCTCAATTCATACATGGAATATATAATAAAATTATTACAAAAATTCTGGGCGCATTTTTGGAGCTGCTATGCATATAATAAAATAAAATTTGTATTTTTCCCGACCATTTACAAGAATTTAAAACGATAAACTTAATTAATCAAAGAGTCATGGTATACCATCAATTGCAAATTAAGGACTTAAGAGACATTAAGTTAAATGATGTTATGCCATATTTGAATTTGTGATAAGTGATTTGCAAATGATAAAATGAAGAGGGACTAAAATGAAAAAAGAAGAAAGTTTAACCAAAAATGAGATTTTTTTTGCCAAACATAACCTTGTAACAAAAAGGGGATAAGACCAAAATTGGTCTTATGAGAAGAGAAGTTCTCATTTTTGGTATTTGGAGAAGAGAACTAGGGCTTACGTGTTCTTAAGGGAGAAGAGTCATTTTTGGTTGTTTTCTCTTCAATTTCTTTGGACATCTACTTGTTTAAGTGAGAAGGAAGAAGAAGGAGAAAGGAAGAGGAGAAAGAGAAGAAAAAGAAAGCTAGGGTTTGAGTTTGGTTAAGGTTTTAGATTTCCTTCTTCTATTTTGTGTTTGTTGGTGTTGAGATTTTGTTTTGGATCCTCAATGAAGGAGTTTGGTGTGAAAAATGTGTAAAGAAACATGTAGGTATTTTAACGGATTTGCTGTCAAAATTTTTCTAAAACCCTTGTTTTTGTTCTAGACATATCTTGGCCTAGAGACCTCCAAATGGAATCATTCTAATTGGAGGAGAATCCTAAGACCTGTAACTTTAAATATTCAGAAGACCACTAGGACAAATTATGGTACTATGAGCCCTGAATTTGGAATTCAATTCCAGTTCTCAGTTTTGATTGGCAACCAGACCTGACTTAAGTGTTTGAGTCATATCTTGGGCTAGGTTGATCCAAATTGAGTGATTTTAATTTTTGGGTAAACTAGAATTCTTGTAGAATAACTTCCATGAGGGAAGTATAATCAGATTTGGACCCCATTGTACCCAGAAATTCATCAAAGTGGAGATATGTTTTTTGTTAGTTAAGGTTCGTCTAGACCAGGCTTGAGTGTTTGAGTCATATCTTGGGATAGATTGATCCAAATGTAGTGATTCCAATTTCTGGGTAAACTAGACTTTTAGGAAAACAACTTCCATGAAGGAAGCAACGAACACCTATTTGTGAGAAGACTCCTTTGTCTTCTCCTATGTGACCCTGAGACACTTAGATGTCTCTTAAATGATTATAGAAGACCAATAAAAAGAGATATGTGCCTAGTTATGAGTATATAATAATGAAAATTGCATAAAAGTTATATGAATTAATGTTACATGATATATGACAAATATATTGAGATGATTAAAATACGAAAGGATATGAACTCTGATCGTGTGAAGAAGAGTACATGTATTTTTGTTATATGAAGAAACACATAATACAATCAAATGATCATAAGAAATATGTGAAACTATCTCACATTTTCCAGAGAATGATTGACAGTGAATATCCCATATGTATACAGGATATCAGTAATTATTCATGTATATGAGATATGTGTTTTGATATTTGAAAGATTGTTAAGAAAACATAATAAAACTCGATCGTCTCGCTTATGATGGTAGTTGACATATAGGCATGATGCCTATAGGGATAACAATGTTATAGCATACAGTTTACAAACAGAGTGACCCCGTTTGGGTCGATGACATGGATCGCGTTTGGATTATTACAGCGGGCTCTGCTTAGTCATACAATACAAGATAGCTTTTATAGACATCGTCTGCATAACGAGCAAGACTGGCAGATACTACGCAGCCCGTCCCATGATCCACTTCTTTGGAATATGCAAGCATGACATAAGATGAGATGAAAATTTTGAAATGTTTATAAAAGGCATAAAACATGAAAATTATATGAAATGAAAAATGTAATGAAATTATTTAAGGCCAGAGTCTTTCCCGAAGTGAGCTTTAGCATGACTTTGCCTTTCCTAGACTTTGAGCAAAGGTGAGAGTCACCATGTAGACAACCTTTTCATCATCCTCACCGGAGTGTAGGAGGTAAAGCATCTTTGTTTACCAAATATGCCTTGTCAAGACTAGAGTCTACCACACCCACCTCGAATCGGGTCACCATATTAAATTTCTGCGGGAGATAACATCGCCTATTATGTCATCTCCTTCAATTAAGCCGCTTGGTGAGGATTCCAACGCTTCCAGCTTTTACTCTTTCTACAATCGTGGTGCATGATGGCCTGTTTGCCACAAACATAGTGCCTCTTTTGAAAGCATGAGGGTTAGAAATTTCCTGGGTTTGGTTCCTCGAGTTTTGAGATTTATGCTCAGACTTTGCGGTCGGGCCGAGAGCGTCGACCGGAAGACCAAGGTCACGGTTCGCTCCACGCCTTTAGAGTCAGGGAAGGGCGTTTCGCCATCAAGAACCACCCACTCCATGCATATCGAGAGTGGAGTAAACTGCCTCGCCGCCGCTTATAAGTTTGGCTAGAAAAGAGAGACCTCAATTTTGTAGATGTCGAAATGGCTTTCGCATAAGAAGGGGAGAGCAGAACCGGTGGTATAGTAGTGATTGGTGGAGTTGCGACGATGCCTGTAGTGATGCAGCGCGTAACCGCACCGTATCGACGTAAAAGGCTGGGAACCGCAGAGCATTTGTTTCATGATCAAAGTGGAGCAAATAAATTCCTAAGATTGTTAACTAAATATCAATCCAAAGCAACAATGTATAAAATTATGTAGATGGCAAATGGGTTGTGATGACGGGCGCGAACAACAAAGATAATCGCAGAGAAGAGAAAGCTCAGATGCAGGGAATGAAATAAAGAAGCAGCTAAACAGTCGGGTGGTGTGGAGCAAGAGTGGCCAGCCTGTGCAAAGTGGAGCAACAAAGAAGCAACAAGTAACTGCACTGTAAAACAATAACTAGAGATGCAGTGATCTAAGAACCGTAATCGAGGACTGAGGTGTGTATAACAATCGTTTTAGAATTTATTTCCTCAGATCCAACAACAAATTCTTCGTAACCGAGAGGTCTTGATCGGTGAAATGCAGTGAGAAGCAAAACGAGATTCAAAGTTGCAGAAGAATTGAAGTTGAAAAAGTATAACTCAAACTTAGAACCCATTTGAATTTATAGGCAAAATTAAGGTCGTTGGCCATTAAGAGGATTTAATTTAAAAACGTTACGAATTAAATGCAAACTTAATTGTAAGAATTAAAGCAAACTGTTATGAATTAAATGCAAACTTAATTGTAAGAGTTAAAGTGAAATGTTACGAATTAAAAGCAAACTTAATGGTTAGAATTTGAATTCAAAATAAACACGTTGTTTTATTTAGGTAAGCAAAACCAAAATTAATTGGGAGCAAAACCAAATGTGTCTTGGGTCTATTCATGCGAAGGAGCAAATCCATCGATGCACCGAATCGAAGCCGACCCATTCCTTGTGCGTGCGAGGCCATCCCTTTTCTCAATCCATGTATAGCCCATAAACGGGTTTTAATATATAAACTCAAAACCTCGTATTTGTTCCATATGGACACAACTTTGTTTTTGTTTATTGAAAACCCATTGTTTGAAAATAATCTCCATGATTTTTTTAAAAGAAAGAAACTTGTATTTGAAAGAGAACAGAAAGTTTAATGTTAATAAAACATGCTTCCTTAAGTCAGGTTCAATGAATCCAGGAACCAAACATAGACGACACAGCGCTTAACTTACAGAGCTAAAGCTATACCATGAACTGTAGTGGCTCTTAATCGTAAATTAGAGACCTTATCATCGCACCGCCCCACATCACAATTCTTGTCAAGCCTAATCCATTGTGGCATGATTAGGCTTAGCGCGTGCCCCGATTAAATTCATAAGTGCTCAGAAAACTTGCCATACCACTTCATAGAGCGGTCCCACCACACCTCCTACAGGTGACTTCATCAGTCACATATCGCATTATACTACCACCCATGTGATGATATGAAAATCATTAAGAATATTAATCAATCTCTGAATTATGCATTCCAAGCACGGCAATCACACACACCATAGGAAGGGGACCACTTTTGTTGGTGCTAAAGGGTGATTAACAAGTGACTTATTACCTTATATGAACTTTCTTCATGGGATCTCCCAATTGCTGCAAGGTCAGGTTTCCATCACCGTTAATCTCATATCGCTTAAGTCCCACCCCACCGATGTTTCCAAAATTAATTTTCTTCCCAAAGGCTTACCGAGGATCGGCCAAATTCACTCGCGACTTACACAATCAATGGAAATGATTCCATCTTCAAATGGGCTTGAGCCACTACCCTGGGTCTTAGATAAATATGTCTGTTTTTCCCATTAAACGCTTATTCTTTCAAGGGACTATATTGACAATCATAATGCATACACCGGCGGTAATGGGTCGATTCTAAAGGAATTCCCGATAGAAGCCTTTAATCCACTCGCCTTCTTTACTCATAGATTCAAGAAAGCTATAAACTATGATTCTGCTGGTGTGAAGAAGCAAAGAGAGTTTGTTTAGATGATTTCAAGCTACAACACCACCTCCCAAAGTAAAGACATAACCATTGTGATTTTATCTCATCTCGAATCAGAGATCTGTGGCTTAGCACGTCAGAGCCCTTTCCAACACAATGGAAATCCACTAGATAGCCATAGTTCATGGTACCTCTTAAGTATTTCTTATTATCTAGCTAATGCACTTCAATGATCATTATTGGGATTATGTGTATCTACTTAATCTACACACCGATATGCTATCGTCTAGAAAAAAGTTCGCCAAATGCATCGACTCCCAATAACCGTGTGATACTAAACACTCCACAGATATCACCTATATTTTTCATTAAATTAGTGTTTTGTACTATGTAAGGTACTCACAGTGTTTGGATATCGAAATGACCAAAACCTCTTGAGTATTTTCTTAACATATGTCTTTGTGATAGCATTATACTATCACCATCCTTATGATTTTCACACCTAAATGACCTTAGTCTCACCTATATCTTTCACTGCCAAACTGTGAAGGAAATCTCTTTTGGTACTATGTACTCATACTCAAAGCAAGGCTAAATATCAAACATATCATCTACATACAATGCAATGATTACACATTCTTTTCCCGTACACTTTGTATACACATTTATCCACTTCAATGTATAAAAACCAGCTTTTTCAACAAAGTATTATCAAATTTCAGTCTCCACTGCTTAGGTGCTTGTTTTAAACCATATAGAGACTTGTTTAATTTGCAAACTTTATGTTCTTTTCTAGGTGTAATACACCTTCAGGTTGTAACATGTAAATTTCTTCATCCAAGTCCCCATTTAAAAAGGCCGTTTTAACATCCATTTGATGAATAAAAAGTTTATGAATTGAAGCCAAAGCAATTTAAAGACTGGATGAAGAGATCCTCAGTAATTGGAGCAAAACAAATAAAAGAAATAATATTTTGTTTTTGCAAACCCTGTTACTAACCTAGCTTTGTATTTTTCAATGAACCATTCGGGGAGTGGGGCTTTCTTTTGAAAATCCAATTGTAAGCAATGGGTTTTGCTCCTGAAGGTAAATCGACTAACTCCCATGTTTTATTCTTTAAAATAGAGTCAAGCTCAATTTTAATGGCTTCTTTGCAAAGTAATGCGTTAGGGGAAGAAATCGCCTGTAAAAATAAGTATCATGTCTACTAATTAAGTAAATATAAAAATCATCTCCCAAAGGAAACCCCTTTCTTCTGCTCTTTACTCCTTCTCAACTCATCATGAGAGCTTTCCATATCATCCACACTGCTGGTCACATGCTCATCATATGATTTTTCAAAGATCCACAATTGTGGGTGTATGAGAAATTTGTTCGTATGGGAAATGTGTTCAAAAAATTCGGCATTTTGGTCTCTAATAATAGTGTTGCTTTAGAACATCACTTTTCAAAACTAGAAATCTATAAGCTTCGCACTATTACTAGCATACCCAATAAACATGCAATCTAAGTCTTTGACCCTATTTTCCTCTTAGATCGGGTAACATGTAACCTATAAGACACCTCACACTCCTCAAATATTTAAGGCGAGTTCATGACCTTTCCATAACTCATAGGGTGTTTTACCAATTTTCAGAGTGTAATTTATTTTGTAGATGATATGCAGAGAGTATGGCTTCACCTTGCCGCATTGTTAGGTGTTACTAATTAACAAGTAGAGAATTCATCATCTCTTTAAGAGTCCTATTTTTCTTTCAAGAATCGATTTGACTCCTGTGAATAAGGAGGAGTCACTCATTAATTATCTTTCCTTTTCACAATAATCATTTAAAAGGGATGTATTCTATTAGATCAATCATTTGATTCTTCTTTATTGTTGATTTTCTACTTCAAACTTTTATAGCTAAGAACATGTCAAATGCTTCATCCTTACTTAAGTAAGTAAATTCTAGCAAACCTAGAATAATTGAACAATAAAGGTTACATAGAATTTCTTACCCTCCCCTACCATGGTTTGTTTTAAATCTCCTAGATCATAAATAATAAGTCCTTAATAACTTTGTTTCTCTAGTCACTGAGCTACATGTCTTTTTAGTTAGCTTAGAAGTGGCACATATTTGGCACTTACTTAAGCCTGAATAATCAATATTATTGATTAGGCCTAGAGTTTGCATTTTCTTAATATATCCACTACTCACATGTCCTAATCTAGCATGCCATATATCATACGAATCAACTAAGTAAGAAGAAGATTCTCATCATAACTCGTAGATAC
The DNA here is from genome assembly GCA_016808115.1 of Tetrastigma voinierianum. Classification (NCBI taxonomy): domain Eukaryota; kingdom Viridiplantae; phylum Streptophyta; class Magnoliopsida; order Vitales; family Vitaceae; genus Tetrastigma; species Tetrastigma voinierianum. The sequence continues at coordinate 733,818 of JAEQBH010003607.1, forward strand.
TAAGCACAAAGAGCCCCCCGACATGTGCAAACCCTTTTCCTACAAAGACATATCTTTGTCATTATAATCTTGTTAGATTAAATGACACTTTAACCCCCCACCTTCCCAATAGAGCCAATTTAAAACTAAATTTGCTCTTGTTAGGAACATGCAGCACATTATTTAAGGCTAGAGTCTTTCCCAAGTGAGTCAAAGATGACTTTTTGCCTTTCCCAACTTGAGCAAGGCGTAGAAATACCAAGCGTGTGTTAACCTTTTCATCATCCCCTACCGGAGTGTAGGAGGTAAAAGCATCTTTGTTTGCACAAATATGCCTTGTTGCACTAGAGTCTACCACCCAATTCTTGGAATTGGTCACCATATTAGCTTGTGAGATAACAACAAATTTGCTATGTCATCTCCTTCAATTAAGCTTGCTTTTAGGAGGATTTGATCGTTTCCTAGCTTTTACTTCTTTCGTGACTTAGTGCATGATGGCCCGGTTTGCCACAAACAAAACAGTGCTCTCTCTTTTTGAAAGGCATGAGGGTTAGGAATTTTGGGTTTGTTCGAAGCCTTGAGATTTATGTTTGTACCTTTATGTCGGGCCGTAGAGCTGATCAAGATCCAAGGTCGCGTGGTGCCTGCTCACGCCAAAGTTGGGAAGGGCGTTGTCGGGTGACCACGCCTTACCCATGCATATCGAGAGTGGAAATCCGCTTCTGCTGGGCTATAATTTTAGCCGAAAAGAATTCCCAATTCTAGAGATGTCCGAAAATGGGCTTCGAGATAAGGTAGTGAGAGTAGGAACCGGTGGTATAGTAGTGATCGTTGAGCGGCGACCGATGCCAGAGTGATGCAAAGTAGCGTAATCGCACCGTGATCCAAGCAGGCTACAGCCGTTGGAGCATTTGTTTCCATGATCAAAGTGAGCAAATAAATTCCTAAGATTGTTAACTAAATATCAACCTAAAGAAGAATAGATAAAATGATGGTATATACCGGCTGAGGATGATGGACAAGAACGTAAAAGATGATCTAGAGAAGAGAAGTCAGATGCGGTGGAAAACAAATAGTGAGCAAAGAGTCTGCGGGTGTGGAGCAGCAATAAAGAGTGTGGTGTGGAGCAACAAAGAAGTAGTAACAAGTAACCTGCACTGCAAACAATAATCGGAGATGAAAGTGATTCAAGAACCGGTAATCGAGGACTCCGAGGTGTGTATAACATTGTCCTTAGAATTTATTTCTAGATCTACCACAAATTCTTAATCGAGAGGTCTCGATCAAAGAAACAGTTGGTAGAGCAGAGAAGAAAACGAGATTCAAAGTTGCGTAAGAAATAAGGTTGAAAAGTATATTCCCAAACTTAGAACCCATTTGAATTTATAGGCGTAATTATGGTCGCTGGGTCATTATGAGGATTTAAATTTAAAAACGTTACGAATTAAATGCAAAACTTAATTGTAAGAATTAAAGCAAAATGTTATGAATTAAATGCAAACTTAATTGTAAGAGTTAAAGCGAAACGTTACGAATTAAAAGCAAACTTAATGGTTATAATTTGAATTCAAAATTAATAAACACGTTGTTTTATTTAAGTAAGCAAAACCAAAATTAATTGGGAACAAAACCAAATGTGTCCCGGGCTCCGTCTATGCAAGGAGGGCAAATCCATCGATTTGCACTGAAATCGGGTTTTTGAGTTTTAATATATAAACCTCAAACCTATCTTGTTCTCTATGTGGGCACAACTTTTGTTTTTGTTTTATTGAAAAAAACCGTTTCATAACATATACTCTTAGATTCAGGATACCTTTCCGAAACTGGTACCGGTTGTCGCCACGAATCCTCTTAAACCTAATGGAATAAATAAAGTAAGAATTATTACCAATTTGTTCTTCAACTCTAGGAAACCATATCCATTGTCGTTAGACCAAACAAACTTAACTCATTTCTATATCAACCTAAAAAGGTATGATGATCTTAGAGTCCCTTCAATAAATTACTTATAATAATGTATTAATCCCAAGAAACTTCGAATTTCAATCATAAGACCATGTCTTTTTCCAAACTTCAATTTCTCTCTTCACACATCACAAGGACCAAAAAGACTTAAGAACCTTTATAAGAAAATAAATAATTTATAAGACTAAGATATGCACAACAATCTATCGATATCATTTCATTTAAGGCTAAACACAGGCTCACTAGGAAGTGGAAAGTCATAAATATTTTTTTTTAAACAACCAATAAGATATGGTGGGAAACTAATTAATTCATCCTCAAAATCACATCAAAATTCAAATGGTCAAGGTGTACAAAGTCAATTCACATATTCTTTTTATCAATAATCTCAAGTCATATTAAAATGTATGAAAGCAACTCTTAAATAAAAATCATTGCATAAAAAAATTAACGAATAATTCTCGTCACTCAATCTAACCCAACCCATCTATTCTAAAAGTCTACAAGATCACATCCTCGTGCTCTGATACTATTCTGTAACACCCAAAACTTTTGACTAAGGTCGTTACTATCCATTTACATATAAGGCTCTAAAACTTCACATGTAAATGACACATTCAAAATTTATACTTATGAATCTTGCTTGTCCTGAATACGCTCCCAAGAAAAATTTAAACTAATTTCGTAAAATCAAAATCTCTCAATTACATAAAACATTTCAAAGTATAATAAAATGTCATTAAACCAATATCTTCCAATAAGATAAAATTTTCAAAACTACTTTTCTCAAAACGTAACATTCTAGCAATTTAAAATCCTTCAAATAAAAGTTTGCAAACATTGGATTCCAAAGCATTAAAGTAGTCCACCAATCTCAAGTCTTTCCAACAAACACCTACTCAAAATAGTTGTTAACTTTCATCCATACCTACCCAAAATCACTCATCGTTAAGGTCTAGGGTGAAAATAATCAACAATAAGGAGTGAACTAAAAGCCTAATAAGGAATGTTAATACAATTTTATGGATGAAATATTTTAGATTCACAAAATTGGATATATAACATATTTTTATTTTCCTCATAAATCTCATAAAATCCTTGAGTACAAATAAATAAGATATAAATATATTTTGACGGAGTGTTAAACCGTATTTTTAGTTTCTCAAATAATTCCATATCATAATCAAATCCACATATGTTTTAAAACACATATACTCATGATTCTCAAAATATTTGTTTCAAATAAAATGTCAAATGACCCAACTTGTTGTGAGAGCCATTCAACACGGCATGAACTTGGTTCTCAAAATATATTTGTTTCAAATAAAATATCAACTATTCTAACCCATTGACAAGGGTTATTCCAAAATACTTACACTTTTGGTTTTCAAAAAATATTTCTTTAAAATAAAATGTCAATGATACAACTTCGTTCTAGCCAGATTTTGTCAGTAGCTAACTTGTTGATTGAGGCGCTATTTGTCAGTTTATGCGTTGTGTGGCCAGTATTTGTCAGTTTATCTTTCATTGACATGGGTCGTATTTGATGGTTATGCCGGGTGTATGGAGTCGTATTCTTGGTTATACGGGTGATAAGAGTCGTATTTGTCGAGTTAAATGCCATTGGCGGCGTATAAACTAAAGTCAAATATTTCTCCATGTTTACAATTTCACAAAATACAAATGTATATCTCCCATAACTTTCAATCTTTCTTTGTAGCATTTTAATCGGAATTTTATCTAAAACCATTATTTGATCTATGCATGTGATTTAAATAACTAGAAAATGCCAAAACTCTTAATCATATCTTATGAAAATATTTTATTTTATAAGAAAATTTGCATTAATCTTCCTTACGATATTCCAAGATATTAGCGAAACCAAGCCTCAAAAAGAGTCGTAAAATTCTGAATAATATGAACAATATCCTATTAGATAAAAATAATATTTTCCTCGCACTCATAGGTTTTATATCTCATATTTTTCTTTTCTAGGAATACAAAATATTTAGACCTAAAATCTCAAAGGCTCTTTAGCTTAAGAATTTAAAATAAATTATGGTATTTTCCCAAAGCCATAACATCACCAATTTTCTAAATCTATCAATTCCTTAAATCACCAAAATTAGGGATTTTTCCATAAAACATGATTTTTGGTTAGAATCCTTGAATCTCTTATGAACAAATTATTATTTGTAACTTGTAGGGAGCCCTTTAGAGTTTCAAATTTAAAGCGATAATGATAATCACCCAATAGCGTGAATACATTCCTAAACAAATTTACTCCAATCATATATATTTAACTTTACATTTACAGGGTTTTATATTTCAATGTAAAACCGATCAGAATCTAATTTTGAAAAATGGTAAAATGGTAATTCCCGGTCAAAATGCGGAATTTTTCTAGATTTCGGATAATGAACGAAGTTCGCGTTGGAATCGATGCCGTAGCGAGAAATGCCGTTCTGTGTCGAATTTCGTCGAATTTCGAGGCAGTTGGAATTGCGTTTTCGGCGTATTGGAAGATAGTGCGGGACACGTGGCGCACATTGCGCATCGAGGAGACAGATTATTAGGACTATGAGCTAGTCAAATAGGCTCAAATGTAGTGGCGAGTTGGGCCAGCGTAGCGTGATGGTGGATGAAAATCCCAAAGTAGAGGGATATGTAGATAAGGAAATTCAAGCCAACCAATGATGGCTTGACATGTGGCATGAGAGGACAAATCCTCTTGACCCAAGCTCTCCTAACCGTTTTGGAAGAAGGAAAAAGAGAGGGAAAAAAAAAGAGAAGGTTTTTAGAGAGAGAGTGTCTAACTTCTCTCTAGAATTCCAGTGTCGGACCTTGAATGCCGGCCCCGAAGCGAGATTGATCACAGCTACGAAACTGCTCGTGGATACGGTCTTGTGGGTTTCGACAACTCCGGGAGGTGGGGTCTTTTTCGCGGTTAGTCCTTATTTAAGAACCTTATTGATGGTTGGAGTGTTTGGGGCGAAATGGCCTTGAGTTTTCGGTCCTTCGAGTGGGGCGAAGAATTTGGGGTACCAGCTGGATTTTGAGACCTAGAGATTTATGCATTCCGCGTGATCTTGTGTGTGGTTTGTGTTGCTTAGGCGGTTCAAAATGAATTGCTTAAATTGTTTATTAGCTATGTGAAATTTAATTTTGGTGTTATTCATGAATGAATAACATATTGTTGTGTGTTAAATTTGTTAATATATGCATGTAGTATATATATTAACGTGAATTATTTGTGAATTGGCATGTGCATTTCACATGCACTTAGAACTTCCCAAGATAGTAGGTGTGAGTGCGTATCAATGAATTAAATTGAGGTTGTCCAGATAAAATTTTATCAAAAAGTTGTCCAGAAGAATTGTATTGAAATCGTCCAGCAATTCACGTCGGAGAGGCGTGGTGTTTCGGAGGATTCTTTCGACAGGTGCTCCGGAGGATTGTCACGGCAATATTTATATTGAAGGGTTGCTAGTAAATAAAACAAATATTTTTGTTTGGAAGCAGATTTTCATACATGGCATAAGCGTGTGTGAGGAGTCGGTGAATTTCGAGGCGTAGGATTGGACATGTAGACATTGATAGGAATCATGAATTAAGCCCAGATGTGTGTTTTTCCATTGCGTGAGCAACCAGGTGAGAATGCTTGCATGTAGGAGTTATCAGCTGCGGCATTCTTTGTGCAATCGAAAATTATTCGGGTACAAGGAGTGTTAAGAAACGGTATTCGCTAGAGGCCGCTTTGAGAAGAAAGCGGGCATGTGGAGCTTTTGATATATATTTTAGGCAATGTATTAAAATTCTTAATTTTTATATATGTTTTGATTAAGAAGTGATACCTTATTCTTTTGGCTATTGTAATATAGTTGATTATCTTTTTTGGTAGTATGAATGTAGAAATTCGGACGTGCGTGGAGTTTGCTAAATGTAGTCTCGTGATATGAAGCAGCATGAGTTTAGCGGGTTGTGAGTGAGTCGACGGGGCCCTTGAGAAATGGGCGTCACATTCAAAGTTTAGGAAATTCTAAGCTTTTAAATCAAACATTCTAAGAGTTTGAAAACTCACCCAAATATAACAAACATCAAACCCAAACCAAGATTCTTGATTCTATGCATTGCAATCATTTCTAAGGTTTAAAATCTAAAGTTTTGGAAAGCGTCATTTCCAGTCTATACTTTTAAAGCTGCAACTCTGAAAAAATCGAAAGGGAAGGTATCTTGGGGATTGAAGTTGTTAGAGCCTTAAATCTCCCCACTTTTGAAACCTTATCTCATTTCTCTCCCTTTCTCTTCCTCTCTCTCTCTCTAAAAAAATGAAATGAATAATGGGTGATATGAGTTGGAGAGCAATTTTTATATTAAGACAAATTCCACATTTTCCCAAAGCTCCTTCATCTTGTAAAAATTTTAAAATAACCCCTCTTCTTTCTTTTCTTTTGTTTGTTAAAAAATCGCTATAAACTATAAACTGAGTTGATTCTCATTGCTGGGAAATAAGATGGAACAGAATCATCCTTAAGTACAACAATAGTCACTGATACTATGTGTTTTCAAATAAAAATCCATGGAGGAATAACATTTTCTAGACCATTAGTCCCTCCAAGAACACTCTTGCAGTGAGATGGGGCAGACTGGAGAAGTCGCATTTCCTGTATATTGTAACTTGCTATCTCTAGCTGTTTTCTTCCTCTTTCCACATATCAACCCAGTTTTGCTGAGCTTCTTCCAACCCGAGGAGGGAACCCTTCTTCTCTGCATCCCAACTTGAAGAGAGAGTGCCATAGGCAATTCCAAGAGCTGATGCCCCAAAAGTAATAAATATTTATTAGAAAAGGAAGCCAAACTGGCACATCCCACAAATGTTGGTCCTTAACTATACCAAACAGGTTCAACAAAACCACACCAATACCCAGAGGAGCTCCCACAAAGAACAAGATTCTAACAATCATCCTATCAAACACCACCTGTGGTATCTTCTCATCATCATCATCATCGTCGTCGTTTCCAGAGTTCTTTCTTGGAACAGTTTCTTTTTGTTGTGTCTTCTTTCCTAGCGTGGTACTTGGTGCTACACCAAAGCCTTTGGCTTCAGCATGCAGCTTCCATGTTTTTGGAGGGAAGTTAAGGTATTTGGTGGCAATGGGGCGGAGGGTCGGGGCTCTTGGATTCCATAGAGAAGGCTTTGTGATATGAAGATTTGGTTGTTGGAGGCAAACCAGAGTTTTCATGGCTTCTCAAGGTGTATTCATTCATGGCATCAAATGTATATGTTCTTGTTGCTGGACTCTTATCCAAATTACAATGAGTGGTGGAGGCTTTGTCTCAGTAGATATTTGTTTCCTTGTTTCTACCCTTCTGATATTTTGAAGATTTGTGGGGTTCTATCTCCTTTTCAGACAAATGAGTTTTGCCTTCTTTCAAAGGGCATAAATCTCTATTTGGCAATAATACCAATGACCACATGTCGTGTCAGAATGTTATGGTCCATTTTAGTCATTTCATTGCTCTAGGAAGGGTGGTATACTAACTCATCTGCATCTGAAATTTCAAACAAGATAACATGGCAGGCTGCAATTGGTGTCGATTATTTAGGATTTCACTATTGACTACCGAAACAGAATCGACTAGATTCAATTTCCCAGAAACAAAAGACGAGTCATGTTTTACTTCCATACTCCATAGGAATTAAAAGGGAAAAGGATAATCGAATCAAGAATAGAGAAAACAACAACAATAGCAATGCTCTTTGTTCCCTTTTTCTCATTGCTTCTAAGATGTAAGTGAAGTGCTTTAGTATTTCAATCAATCACCTCTACCCTCACTTTAATGTCAGCTGAAATACTAACTTCATTTTCATTAAATCCTGGCTAAGAATATAAAACCCTAAAATTTACTTAAAATCTGGCAGGTAAATCAGAATTTCATTGCAATCCGGAATTTTTCTAGATCTCGATGACAAACGAACTTCACCGTTTAATCGTCTTCGTTAAATCTAAATTTCAACACGCCAATTTCAGACCTTCCGGTATGCCGACTTCACGCCGGCGCACATCGCGGACACTTTATTCATGAAATGACTTGCAGTGTCACATGTCCTCGGGCGTAATGGGTCAAACAATACCAGTTTCAGCCACATTTACACAGTAAGATCATGCCACGTGGAGTGAAAATCCACAGAGATGACAGCTGATAAGCGTAACTAAACGGTACCCAATAAGAGGCCGATTACGCTTAAGAAGAGTGAAAGACTCTCCCACTGACCAACTCAATTCAACCGATTGGAGCTGGGGCAAAAGAGAGAGAAAAGGAAGTGCGAGTAGTTATATATTTGCATGTGAACTCTACCTTCTCTTGTGATTTTCCTACGACGGTCCAAGAACTCCAAATGAGGCAAGAAGAAAAGCCGGTCCCCACTCCGTAAAGAGTGACACGGTACCGTGATTTGAAAGCTCTCGACAAACTCCTGCAGGTGGCTCTTCTCCTACTTGGTTATTTTTCACAAGAGCTATCTGAAATTCACGCATACAGGTCGTGAGTGGTCGCTTTGATCACCCAAAACCTCAGACTAAATGTCGGGAAATTTTGACGACTGATCTTCTAGGGACTGATTTCATGACCGAAATGGTCCTCAACGCTATTTGCTTGTATGTTGGTCACGCAGATCTAACAACACGCAAATCAGGTGTCATGGTGGATAAGCCAAGTGCCCAAGACGGATCGTTTGATCACAGATAAATTCTCACGCGAAATGACTTTATTATATCATGCATGAATCGAATAATACGTCACATAATTTCATTATATACACGCATTTATTATATTATCACGAATTATCATGGAACGACATATTTCATTTCATACGACTGAAAACTGTAGAAGAATAAAGCATGACACTTATACGAAAAACATAATGGCAAATGAATTCGATGGTAAGGCGATTTTTCAGTTAATCGTTTCAGAAATATTCAACGCTTTATCTCTGAGGAAGACCCATGGATTGCTTCTGGTAGCTATTCGAAGAATTCACTTTTTATGTTGTCCAATGTAATTTTATCTAAAATTTATTATATTTTCGTGAATAAACCTTCATTAAAACAATATTTTTCACATTCGCTTGGGGACACGCGCAGTGAGTCACGAGGACTCGAACGACGACGCGACGCACACATTCGAGTCTGGACCATGAATTCACTTGAATGCTGGCTTGACATCAGGACAGCGACTTGAAGAGAAGAACTTCGTAGTGAGACATCACTATCGAATCGTTTCACCCCATCGCGATCCCTTCAGTACGCAGGAAGATTCGGGAAGACGACGCCACTAAAGCGTCGCTGGTACAGTTCTATACGACTTCGATTATATTTTTATAAAACACAGACGAACACTACGATTTAAATACGTTTGCAAAGATGCAATTAACTCCTCAAACCATCAGAACATACGGCTATATTTCACAAGATTGGATTGCACGGGCCCTATAGCTATTTTATTTACGTACGGCCCTACGAGCATGGCACAACAATGTGCTCTCTCGAAGGCTGACGGCGCCACCCGACCTCCCAGTTTTGGAGCGCCACGCAAAACATGCAGAGAGTGATCAATAATGATTGTTCCAGATGGTTGTATATAGGTAGTAGAAAAACAGTTCATACATGGTTATTGTAAGACATTATCTGGTTGATAGTATATACATGTAAGGTTGAAAGTCCATTGTGTCAAACAATAGGAACTCTGTTAACCGCCTGGTTGCCTTATCTTCTCGTATGATTTTCTTGAAACCTGTTGAAATGTTTATATCAATCAGTACACGAGATTTGTTGAGAATACTATCTAAACTGGAAGTTTGAAGTACCCGATGTGGGGATGGCGAGCTGCGAATAGGGGCTGCAAGACCAGCTGGAGAATTTGGCATAGAATTCCCAGGTGAAGCAGAGAGGGTGGGTCTTATAAAGGATGGATGAACATAGGGGGAGACCGGTGAGTGTAGTACTGGAGTATGACCACACGAAGAGAACGGAGACGCCACTGGCGATCGCCAGTGAAGGTGAGAGGCCAGTGCCACTGCTGGAGATCTTGATGATGATCTTCTTGATGGAAGCATATTGATTTTAATCCTGCATAACAGAAGAAGAGAGTAAACAAACTGATAAAATCAACACTATGGAAACAAGAACAGCTCATTGAAATGAGATGTAGTAAGAAGAAAAGAATTGATACTCACTTGTTGTGAACATCAACATACTCATCAGTCTCATCCAATATCTCCTCCTTCAAAAACAGAACATTTGGATTAGCTATGAGATCACACTAAATAAGCAACCAGAAAAAAGAAAAGTTTATGTCTAAAGCTATGTAAGAGGTTAAGCTCAAGTAATTATACTGCTTAAAACATTAACCTGGAGCAATTCCTCCATGACATCCTCCATTGTTATGATGCCGATGACCTCTTCATCCAAATTTGGGAGAGATTCCAAGTCTTCATCCATAATATTTCCATCTCCACTTCCCCATTTCTTCAACCTTGGACTCATACCTTTGCCTTGCTCCATCATTTTCTTTAATGTCGGATTTTGAGTTTCAGAGGACACATTTCTAGAGATATTCAGCTGTACACTTGGACAAAACTGATTATCAACCCCTGAAATATAGTAATCACCAACTTGAGTGTCCAGAGTTTTCTGTTCTCCCCATATTTTTTATTTGCATAGAAAGATCATGATCCGAGTACATATGAATGACTTCATGTCTACCCAGTTTTACCTTTTTTCTTTGCTTGTCTTTCCCTCGAATTCGAGTTATTTACAGTAAATGTAGGGGTTTTGGTGTTTGCCCTTTCTGAACACTTCACAACAACAGCCATGTGACTATGACCCTTCTGGAATTGATTTAGTATATCATACAATGGTAAACAATCATATACTCTGTTACAGATCAAAAACATAGAATCAGTTTTCAACGGTATCCTGAACAACAACCTGGGAATTTGAAACCAAATATGAAAAGTTTTCACCTGGGGATATTTCTAATGGAAGATTCTTGATTGGAATTTCATCTTCTGGGCGACATTTGATCAGATTTTTCACCTATAACCAAAAGGGAAGTTAGCCAGAATCACAACTATGTGGACAATCAACATAGTTGATACTCTAATTTTCTCATTTAGACAATACATAACCATTAAGGTTTCTGCTGCTCTTACCAAAATAAGGCCAATTATGTTTCTCAGGCTTCCTGAGTAGATTGGTACCCGACTATGCCCTCTGTTCACTATTAGGCTCATTGTATCCCTAGGATGAACATAAATCATAACCAAAATCTATGAAAGAAATCGAAATACTATTGCATAGCGATAGAAGTAAAGGCATACTCATCTAGTCTTGTGTTTATGTCAAGCGAAAATATTTGAGCTATCGGTGTCATTGCATCTTTAGCTGTCTTTTGTGTCATGTCCAAAGCTCCAGAGATAATGGTTGTTTCATCATGTGTCAACTCCCCACCTCTCCCTGCCTAACAATGAATACAAGATGGAAAAATTTACACACCCAGCTCCAAAACTGACCAAAGTTAGCTTTGTTACAGGTACTAACCTCATTTCCATGCATATCCACCAAGGTCTTCAGCTCTGCTCGTCGCAACAGCGCGGAATGACCCTTTCCGAGAAGCCAATCCAAGAGCTGTCACAAGAAAGGAGCCCCAGAAAAGGTAAAATTCCTCAGCACTTGGAATATTTTGATCAGAAAGGGCAGGAGATTACCTTACTGATAGGGTAAGATATAGGGAAGAGGACTAAAACAAGCACCCGAACCACAACAGACAGTTTTGCTCCCACACTTAAACCATACTGGGAGCAGACAGCTTGAGGGATAATCTGGAAAACGAAAAGGATTAACAACAATCAACCCGAGACGATTAGGGAAAGCTTTTCAAGAATCAAGAACTTACCTCCCCAAAAGCAAGTATGAGGGTGACTGATATCAATATAGCACCCCAAGCTGGGAGAAGCGCATCAAGGAATATGGGCAGTGCCTTATTTATCATAATTCAGAATTAATAGAACTTCAAACAGAAGAAATCAAGTATATACTTAGAGGAAAAAAAAAACCTACCTCCATTGCCAGAGAATTGCCTATGAGGAGGGTACACAGGAGCAAGTGCTGGTTCTTGACAATGGGCAGGATCTTCTCTGCCACCAAGAAAGTTGGGAGTGTTAAGAAAATGAAAATTCAGCTGTGATCATGTAATGTTTTGCAAATGAATGAAACTTGATTCAACCTGCATTTTTCCTATCTTGGGGCTGACCAGCCTTGATCAGGACCTCTAGATCAACAAGGCTGAGAGACATAAGTCCCAGGGTGAGACCTGACATTAGACCTGCAAAAGACACAAGGGCTATGCATATAACCAGATATATCCAGAACATCGGCTCGCAACATGGCACGTCGCTCGCAGCCATAGTTTTGGACGAAAACCGAAAAGAGTAAAGATGGAAGCTTATCAGAGAAGAAGAATGAGCAGAAACACTGGTATTGGGGTTGGGTATTAATAAACTTGGCTGGTCATGGAAGGAAGAAACAAGACTGACTGGTACAGCACCCAACTGCCCAAAGAAAGAGAGATAAAGAAAAGAATGCAGTTATCTTACACAGAGAGATAAGTTAAAAAAATTCATAGTGACAGAATAAACAAAGTCCATGCCACCAAAGGTACTATGGGCTGAGAGAGTGTTTCATTGCAGCTCCAACACCCTAACTGTGTCAACACCATCATTTTCACTGACTAGGCAGAGCCTTCTAGCCCCATTACCTCATTGTTTCAGGGGGAATTCTTCTTCCAAGAACCCGAATCGTAATGAATCAGCATGAATCTTTTGGGAACATTGTGCTTGCATTTACCCTTAGCTTCAGCTCATATCCCATTTGGGAAACCTTCAGGAAAGAATGTTGTGCCTGATGGTGTCACTTACACTAAATAAAAAAATGTATGTGGAAGCAGTTGTGAGCAAGCACAAAGACAGGGAGATAAGGATATTAATCATGACATCCAGTTGATATCTTCTGTTTGGACAAATGCAGGTGGTGAAGAGGCAAATCCAGGATAAAGAATTTGATAAAAGTAAGAAATTCATACTTAGATTCTTTGTGGAAATGGTGATACTAGGCTCCATCAGACTTGTTTGGTCAGCTATGTCATTGGTGATGGTAGGCATATTTAACAAAGTGTTTAAGCCAAACCACTAATAGATTAATAAAGAAATATTTGGTTAAAATACATCAAATACCCTTAAATTTGTGAATCTAACATTTATTATGTTTTTTATTGACAAATAATCCATTTCGAACAATAAAGTATTTTTCTATTTCATGTATTTACATTGTCCTTTAAAGGAAATTATTATTTTTGTAAGAAAAATAGTATTTTTGTCAAAATTAGACAAAATTGAGGAAGGATTTAATTTCAAATTTTGGGTTTTCAAAAGGTCTCACCCATTAATAAATTGCCAAAAGAAACATGATGCTTTGAGATGTTCAATATAAAGCAAGTGTTATGCCATGCTGAGAAAGCACACATCATGTTCCATTATTTTCAAAATATTGGCCTACTATATGAAAGTGATGTGGGGTACATAATTTATTTTATCTATGTCATCATTGTTATGTGATTTTTTGATGTTCTACTCTTTCCTATGTTAATAATAATGTCCCTTTATTCAAAGCACCTTCTTTCTTTTTTGATGAAATAAGACTCCAAATAAGGAAACTTACGACTTCGATTCAAAGATAATCCACAATAATTTTCAAAAGCAAATTTTTTAACATCTCTATGAAACGCATATTTTATATTATACAAACTCTCATGCTGGGGTCAATAATTTCACTTTCTCACCTATGGATATTATCTATTTTAAAGGATTCTTGTGTTTTGTTTTTACATATATTTACTTTACAATAAATTATAATATTCTTATAGAGATTTGAACATGAGACCTCTTATACAACCATCCTCTTTTTTTACTTGAGTCAAGCTTCAAAGGTAGGATTCTCGTGATTTTAAAAAGTCTATATAATTACATCGAAATTCCAAATTCATAGTTTTTGAGTGTATTCATCTAAATCTCATATGGTTTAGAATATTCAATTCTCTTGATTGAAATTAACCTATATTTTTATTAAATTAAATTAAATTTAAAAATAAAATAAAATAAAATGTTCTATTAACATGTGCTTAGTACTTTGAAATTAACCTATATTTTTATTTAATTAAATAAAATATAAAAATAAAATATAAAATAAAATAAAATAAAATGTTCTATTAACATGTGGTTAGTACTTTTTCCTATTATTCCCTTTATTCTATTTTCATCATTTTCCCCCATTTGATAAAATTATTTTAATTTTTTCCATATTAGAATCTTTTGTATAAAATTAAGGTTTTATCATTTGTATTTTATATTTTATGAAATAATTTTATATGTTGTATTCATTTTCAATCAATTGAACCTTTTAAATTATTCACATTAATCGATTTTATATTTAATTTTAATGGTAATGTAATTAATAAACATTTGAACGTTAAACATATAATAAGTTTAAAAAATTAGTAACTAATTATATTTTATTCAAAGTAATAAATACCAAAGAAATTTTATATGATGAAGATATTACTATATAATAAATAATTTCTAATTAAAATATTTTTATTACCGGATAGAGCCGGCTAAGAACAAATTTGGGTTTTAGGACTGATGACTTTGAAGGTTAGATGTCCATGGCTAGGATATTTGGTAGAAGAATATCTTGAAACAAACAAGACCCAAGTAATTAATTACTATCTATCTTCATAAACTACTACTACTGATTTTATACATTTGAGCGTAAAAGGATATGCATACTCGATGACGCTTTTCAACCTGACAGCTGAGCGTGTTGGAATCGGGGTTGGCCCGAACTCCGGATCGGGTCAGTTGGGCCTATGGGCGCCGGCCTGCACGCTTGACTCGCAAAATAATAAAGAAGGTGGGTCGGCGTGGGCTTCACCGCACGCCTCCGACGCCTAAGCCTCATTCCTCCAATGGTAAAAGATAGACCGCTTAGAGGGCGAATATTTTTCGCAGATCTTCAATCGATGGGGTGGCCCGTATTTATAGCATACGCTTTTCCCAATTGATGGTAGCGATTATTTCATCGGATGGGGTATTTTCCGCCTTTTATCGCTACTCTGACATAGATAATGCAGGAGCCAATATCAGGATTATCTTACTTCCTCATCGATGATTCGCTTGATTACCTGATAGTCGTTATCGGGAATTCATCCTACTCCCTTACTCGGTGGGATTTGGGTTAATTTAATAGGACATGGGCTTCTTTTTCGATCGTCAAGGTTATCGCCCCGGCGAACGAACCCAGCCCTGCTTCCGGGCCGGCCGCAGGACCCGGCCCCACCAGCTCTCTCCTTTCCCGGGCTTCGCGAGGCCCCAGGCGCCATTTATTAAACCCCATCGCCTGCCCCCGCCTTGCAGGGTACTGCGGAGTGTGTGCAAGGGTCGATCGCTTCGAATCTACACCTACTTCCACGTGTTTACCCGTATCGGTTCTGCTGTGGCTTTGTCGTCGCTTCATATGTCTTGCGGATAATAACGACTTTTCGTTTTCGCGCCCATTTCTTCCAAATTTTCGCTTCTTCTAAGAATCCTCCGACCGCTCGTTTAGGTTCCCCTCGATTCGACGCCTTTTTTTTTCTACTTAGCTCGGGGTTTCCTTTCCTTAACATCTCGCTCGATCATCCGTGCAGTTCCTTCCGGAGCTTTGTGATACTGGTCGAGGTAGCTCTTTTTTCTCGTCTGCTCTTGAGACCAAATACACCCTTCTTCCTTCAGGTCTTTTCGAGCTGATATAGCGTAACGCTGTGGCTGGGCCTTTGCTAAGTCTTCGTTTTATCACCTGTTACTTTACGGGTTAGGGTCGTTCCTCTTTCTTTACATAGGTGACTCATTGGTTACGGCAGAATATCCAACTGATCGAACATAAACGCAGCGGAATTTAAAATTTTTATCCCTTAACCCACCATGACGTAAGCCATAAAAACCGAAGGGAAGGGTAAACGAAACTTCTACCTCTTGTAGATCGACCACAGTTTCAAAGTCCGAGCGTCCTATTTATTCGATCTCAAAGGCCGCCTTTCGAAAAGCGACCACCTCCTACAAGTATCCATACGAACAAATAATGAACGATCTCGCTGAATGCTAGCTCAGTTCAGCCTTTCTCAAACTAAAATTAGGGTCTCTTTGTTTTGGTTATTCTTAGAGTAAAAGATCACTACACCGAAATATATATGTCTCATTATATATATATATATATATATATATATATATATATATATATATATATATATATATATATATAAGTCCGTTGTGGTTTTAGTCAAACTAATTTTATATTATTATATATTTAAAACTCTTTAAATAATAATAATTTAAATTCAAATCCTCACTATGGAAACTAATTTATATTATTATATATTTTAAAACTCTTTAAATAATAACTATTTAAATCTCAAATCATTTTTATTAAGGAAACGAATTTATTTATATTATTATATATTTAGAAACTCTTTTAAATAATAACTATTTAAATCCAATCTCTTATCGATAAGGAAACTAATTTATATTATATTATTTAAATTTTGTTAATAATAATTTAAATCTAAATCCTTATCGATAAGGAAACTAATTTATATTATTATATATTTAAAAACTCTTTAAAAACTCCCTTACGTATTATTTCCTATCCAATAAGAAAATATAATTAATTTAATATTTGAAGATATTTAAATCACGAATTTAAACTTTCTCAAAATTAAATTCAATTTAAATAACAACTAATTGTTAATTATAATTTAAAATAATTCAATTACTCTTAAATTACTAAGGTAGAGTGACCTGCATACTGCTTTTAATGTGCTGATTCTATAGGTTCAATTAACATTGACAAGAGGCCCAAATCACATCTTTGTCTGGCTGCCATGCTGCCCCAAGAAGCACATTTACGATCACCTGTGTTTAAACGAAGTTCTAGCGATCCGGCACAACCTTACATACCTAATGACATAATCCTTTGTCTCATGATATCTTTGGATAGAATATAAGGCAGGACAGCTTCAACCTTATATCACCACTCTATCTTTGATTACCAAACCTAATTAGACCTACTAAACAAATGATATTTGATCTCCATCAATTCATTCGGTTACCCACCAATGCATTTCTCGCCACCGGCTTGTGTGACCTGGTGATATCTCTCTTATAATAAGAGGGACAAATTCACCCATCTTAATCGTTCATATCTCACTACATAATTCCATAGTAGTCTAAGCATAACCTTTATAGTCATCCGATTAAAGACAACATTTGATATATCTTTAAACACAAGGCCTTTATGTTGAGAACTATAGTTTATCTTAGGTCAAATGATTTAATGACACAAACTATTAGAGATTAACTATGACTTTGATCCATGTATTAATCTCAAGATTTGCCCTGGTCTAATATTTGCTCAATAAATAGGATATAAATTTGATTTGTATTCATACACATATTCAACTCATAGCATCATCCTAAACTTTATACTATCTTAATTCATTGTTATTCCCATAACAATAACCGGGACAGTGACATTTAGAATAACTAATAATATTATTTAAGCCGACATATATATATTAAATATGCAAATCATCATAATAATAAATTCTCATGTAGTCAAAATACTATGTCCATACACAGCCTAGGAGCACTATTAATAATAAGACCCTCTAATGTTTCTCGTTCGTATGTGACGGGCGCGTCCGTACCGCTCAACTTGGTCGTTTTCGTACGCCCCGGGAACCCCCTTTTCCTTTAGACAAGGGTAAGGGGAAAATTGACGAGATTAAATATCCTGGGACTCTATAATATCCGGGTTAGTCGTGTAATGCTTTGGCTGTGGACCCAGCGTAATCCAAGCTCTCAGATGGAGTAACTTTCGCGAGGCGTGATAGCCTCTGGGTGTTCCGGGGTCCGGTCTCCCGACATTTTGACTTCCTAATGGGTCCAAGTGCCCAAGATGGTGTGTTTCTTTGAGGTGGCCTTCACAACCCGGGCCTCAAGCTTCCTCTGCACCCCTTCAAAAGAGTTTTGCAACATTTCAACGTCCGCCCCTCAATCAACTCTCGCCCAATGTTCTGAGGTATTCACTGTAGTCGTTGGTTTTCTTCGTGGATATGGCTTTCAAGGCTCCTAAAGATAGCTCGCTTCTAGACCTTTTAGTGTGAAGGAGGCCTCCGAGGGCTTTCTTTATCTTCCAAAGGTTTCAAGGTTCTCCGATTATCTCTAGATCTTCCATCGCCCCATAGGGACTTTGGAAGGAACGTTACTCTTCGTCATGACCGCAATTTGGGAGTACGATCCTTTGATAAGGATGATTTAAAGTGCTCCACATTGACCACTCTCGAATCTTCGTGAGTATCGCTTTGGTTTAGTTTGGCCTATCTTTCTTAAGTTATGTGGTATCGCTTAATTCGCATGGCCGTATGTCTTCGTGTCACTGGATTCCACACTCCAAGACAAAGTCATAAAGTGGAGTTGGCCATGCCTTCCACGCACTTACTCGAGAGCCTATCGTGTCGTGATATTCCCTGATCTTCGTAGTTCGAGGTGGTCCTCCGCCCTCGCCACTGAGGCCTCACCTCCCTCCCGTTATGAAGCTTTTCTCACGATGGGGCTCCACCCATCGCTTCCATTAAGGGAGAGCTGTCTGTTGAGACGTTTGTCCCGTGTCCAAGAGTGGTTTAAAAACACCGACTCTTGTGAAGGGCCGCCAGCCCCGCAAAGTCCCGGGTCAGGGTCAGCCTTCTTTCACCTTCACGCCGAGGCTGGGTAAGTGATGCCGCCCGTTCGAGGCTCCTAGGAGCCCTGCCTCGCAGCCCCTCGCTCCGTCACGAAGGCCAAAGACCCTGAAGGGCCGTGAGCCTCTCGCCGAGGTCATGCCTATTATTGCCAGTCTCCCGCGCAGCGCAGAGCTCCCTTCGCCGAGGCGGTAAGAGCCGAGAGGGAAACGCCCAAATTGACTTCCGAGATGGACATTCCTCGCCTTCAATGCCGGTTTGCTTACTGGCGCGGCCCATCCATCCTCCGAGAACTGGCTCCCAAGAGGCCTGTGCCCCGCCCCGTTGAGGAAGCCTGGCCTCGCCTCCTGTGGGTCCTCCTCGTAGAAGTTCCCGCAGGCCTCGCTTGTGGTTCGGCGATCTCGGGGTTTGAGTCGCGTGTTGACTTTGAGAGTCTGCATCACAGTGGCTACTCATTTGAAGAGTTTTTCAAGAGGGCCGATTGAACGAGGGCCACGCCAAAGCCGCCGAGTCTATAAAGAGGTGACTACTCTGCTTCCGAGCAAGCCGAGCGCGAAATCGGTGTAGAATATGATGGAGGAGGTCGGAAGCCTAAGTCCGATCCGATACCACGTCGTCACGAGCGCCTACCGAGAGTAGGAAGAAAAGGCCTGGATGGGCCAAAAGCAGCGAGGTCGGGCCGGGGAGTCGTTGGACGGCCAAAGGCCTGTGATGACCGCTGAGGCTAGGACCTGCCAGGCTCGCCCAGATTGAGCTTCGTAGTCGTGACTTAGTCAGAATCATCCCAACGAAATGCGGTGACTAGGGAAGAATCGCTGGTCGCTGCAGACGAGTCATGTGAATAAAGGGGCCACGTTAGACTGAACCCGTCGCGGCTTCCTAGGCCGTAAGCTCCGTTGAACGCCCACACCGAGGAGGCATGGGTTGCGAGGTGACCTTCAGAGGCAAGAAACTCCAAGCTGTTCAAAGGGACGGGCTATAACGCCTAAGGGATGAGGGCCCCGCACTCAATGGGCTTCCGGGATACTACTTTTCAAAGGAAGGCCGCTAGTGCTTCCACCCGGTTTGATCTTAACTTTGACATTCCTATTGATGGTGAGGTCAAGAGTCTTTTTTCGCAGACGCTCCGAGAAATCCAACACCCTCGTTGAGGCCCGTCCCTTCTTCTCTCGACAGTCCCTATATAACTTTTCTTGTTTTTATTTTTTATTTTTTTTACGCCGGGCTCCGAGCTCGAGATACATGTAACGTTGCTCTCAATGAATACCCCATTTTCTGTCTCATTGTTTTTATCCTTTTCTCCCCCCTTTTCTTTTCTTTTTATTTATTTTTATTTTTTTATAACTATGCCTTGTTTGCTTTCATCGAGCCATCCCGGATCGAGGCTATAATGTGGCTCTCATCAGCTGGGAGGGGCTGAGTTATTAAGCTAGGTCAGCTTCGAGGCTGATGCGGGCTGAATCGCCCGAGCCGAATCGGGGTTTCAAGCACCAGCTCGAGTTGAGTACAGTTTTAAACTGAGTCGAGGCCCGCGGGCTAATATGCCTGGAAGCCGAATCGACTCGGGCTAGTTTGGCTTCGAAAGCTGAAAGTGAAGAGTTTCTTCAAAAATTGAGCTACCGAGGCTTTATGGGCCGAATCCGCTCTGAGCCGAACCGGCTCTCGCCACCGCCCAGTCGGTTAACAATTGAGCCTTTAAACCGAAATGCCGTTGAGGCCCGCGGGCCACTCGCCGAGCCGAACTAACTCTGGGCTAGCTCGGGTCCGACTTCAGCTGGAAATAAAATCGAGCCGCGGCGTCTGTGGCTAATATGGCTGAGCGAACCGACTCTCGGGCCGCATGGCTCGAGTTGAGCAACAGCCTGGCCAACCGGGCCGAGGCTTTGCATGGGCCGAATCGGCTCGAGCCGAATCCACTTCCGCCACTTGCCTCGACTCCGAAAGTAGCTGAGCTCTTCTGGGCAACCGGGCCGCTGAGGCTGATGGGCTAACCGCTCTAAGCCGAATCGTTTTGGCCGTATGGCCTTTGCCAGCCGTTGAGCTTTACAAACTCAGTCATTGGGCTCTTTGCCAGTTTCCCTGAGCTGCGGAGTTTACAACCGAAGGCGTGCTCTTGCCAGCCTGGCTGAGTCAGTAAGTCACGAACCGAGCCGGGGCTGAGCCCCGGCGCAAGGCCTCACAGCCGCGGCTTCTACGACCAGCCACAGCCCCGGGCGCTAAGGCCTTGGCTGAAAGCCGCAGGCTTCTACGGTCCTGCCGCCGAGGCCTCAAGCACCACCAGCCGAGCCGACTCTCGCCAGATATTCGAGCTGGAAGCTGGTTTGCCAAACCGCCGCCGAGGCTTCTTGGCTAACCGCCTAGCGCAACCGGGCTCTTGGGCACTGGAGGCCTTCCCGAGCCTCGCGCGGCCGTCAATTCCACTCGAAAGGTGCGAGCGGCTCACATCGCCAAGGTTTACTTGAGAACTTAAATGACGTTGATTTTCCGAAAGTGCTTGGCCTCCTTATAAATGGTGATTCTCTGCCATAGTGGATTTTCATACACCTCTTCCTTTTGGGCGCAACTAGAGTTCCAGGAAGCCATGCTCTCGCTCTCTCGTCTCGCAGGGGTCCGCCTAAGGATTCTGTCTCGGCCCCGATGGATTTCTGCCTGTGGGAGTTATGTTTTTCCCTAGTCTCCCCTCTATAGGAGTTATGTTATTCCCTAGCTTCGTGCTAGGAATGCGTCTAGAGAGAGCGGTGCATTTTTAGTATCGCTTTTTCCATTTTCTCCTATTTTTTCTCTTTCTCCTTCTCCTTCTTTTTCATTCTCTTCTCTCTTTCTCCTTTTCCTCCTTCCTTCCCCTTCTCGTCGCACTCCTCTTCCTTTTCCTTCCTTTCCTTCTTTCCCATCTGCTCTCCTTTCCTTTCGCGCCTCTCTTCCTCTCTCTCTTTCCCTCTCTTTTTCCCTCGAGATTTTTTTGAGGGAACTATTTGTACTCATGATTTCGAGATGTAAAGTACTATATTGCTGGATACAGAATCACTGTACTTTATTGTAATAAAGAACAATAGAGTTTTTCTTGATGAATTTGTGTACTTTGATGTATGTAATTTTCTTTACATTTCCATGATCGAAATGCTTTTCTTTACCTGAGATGCTCCGCTTTATACAGAGGATACTAAATGTAATAATCCACAAACAAACAGATCATTATCTGAAAGCTGATGATACTTTATTTATAATTACAATCCAAGGTCTATTGGTAAAAACGCTTTAGGTGCCTCAAGATTCAAGCACACTGAGTAAGTGCACTTTCCTTCTTCCGCTTGGTCTGTGAGTTGCAGGTCCGATGATGATACGATGTAGGGCCTCTCTCTAATGGGCCCTAGTTTCTTCCATGTGTGTCGATTTTTCCTACGCAGAGCTTTTTTAAGACTAGGGTCGCTGGCTTGTAACTCTGGGTTTTGACTTTGATCATCTCGCCGTCTTCCTTGTGTCTTCCGCACGCTTTAGACCTGCTCACGCCGCTCAGAGGTCCGGGGCTTAGGCTAAAGCCTCTTCGCTTTGTTCCACGCTGCCAATTCAATCATGGGGACTTTAATCCATCTCTGACAGGCTACCACTTCTGCCGAAAGCCGTGGAGAATGGGGTTTCGAGTTGTCGACTTCACAGGCGACTCAGCGCTCCATAACACTGGAGGTATTCTACCCATTTGCCCTTGCATCTCTAATTGGGTCTTTAACACGCTTTAAGGGTTCTCGATGGCGACTGCCGCCCATTAGATCGCGATACCGGACGAGTAGTAGTTTTGATCCCAGCCTCCGACACACAAACTGAACTTAAGATCACGACCGGTTTCCATTGTCCCCGATACCAGAGCTCGGGATACCAAACCCGTGATATCAGTGGATCAGCCAAACGAGCTGCAGACTGCCTCCAGATACGAGGTCTCTGCCTCACCCATTTGTGAAATAATCCTTTGGTGAAATAATCACTTCTCTGATGATGAACTTGCGGCTCTCCGGCGGGCGAGGTCCTAATATCCAACCCCCTCTTGGAAGGCCGGGGGCTTGTAGACGTCGATGGCTCGGATGGGAGGTGAGACTTTGGCGTGCTCTTAGCAATTTTGCATTTCTGGCCCAGGTCGGTCGTCTCTAAGCATTGTGGCCAGTAGTATCCTGCCTTAAAACTTTCCCTACTTGTCTTTGACTCAGATGTGGTTTAGCATCACGCCTTCATGTACCTCCCTCAGTACGTAGTTGGCGTCTTTCCCTACGATACACTTCAGGATAGTGTGAAAAAACCTCGCTTTTAAAGGCTTCCCTTATGAATAGTGAACTGTGAGCCTCGTCCCTAAGCCGGGGCCTCTTTTCGGGTCGTTGGGTATACCCTTCTATTAAGTAAGTCCCCAGTGGGGGTCCATCCACGGCTCGGCTCGGCGTGACGGGGAGACTTCCACACCGGTGAGAGATACATGGAGGCTGAGGTGTTCGATGGCGTCGGTCTATTTGGATCTTCTTGTGAGAAATTTGTGGCGGTTTGTCCTGATATCTGCTTAGGAATTCTCGCTCTGGGTATGTGTGGGCTGGACGGCCTGAACTTTTTTCAATAAATCCGATACCTTTTTGAGGTATAGGATCATCTTTTCTGCCCCAGCCTCGTAGGCGTCTTATTTGTCTTATTACCCAGTGGGTCATTTTACCTGGTAGGTCTACCTCCATTGAACGGGCGAGGTTGAGCCCTGCCATGACGGCCTCATACTCGGCCTCGTTGTTGGAGGCTTGGAACCCGAATCGGAGAGCATACTCGATATCTATTCTTTGCAGGGAGGTCGAGGTGCTTCGACCTCGCTCCGCCAGGCTACGTGGCGGCCCCAGTCATGGAAGCGGTTTCAAATGGGGAGGTCGGTCGTTGTTTGATATTCCAGTGAGGCTCTGTAGAGTGATTCCATGACGAAATGCGCTAAGGCACCTTTTATTGCGAGTTTTGGCTTATGTCGATGTCGAACTCGCTCGGCTCTATGGCCCGCCATGACCTTCTGAGGTCTGCGGTTTGTGTAACGCCTTCATCCGGGTGATACGGGACTTCAATTGTGTGTGAGCTTGAAAATAAGAGCCCGAGCTTCAGCTGCGGTTATAATGCGGGATTAGTTTCTCCATCTTTGGGTACCTCTCTTACGCGCCACTCTCAAAGCTCGGCTGCTGATAGTAGACGGGGACCTTATACTCGGTCTTTGTCTCGATGGGGCGATTGCTTGTCGAGAAATGCGAGCGCCGGTGCGAGGAGATAAGGAGTTCTCCTTACGAGGGCACACGAGCGGGAGAGCTCAGATAAGTCTTCAATGATAAGAACGCTTCTTCGCAATGTGTATCCCATGAAAAAGCTTTCTTTAGAACCTGGAAGAAGGGCTGACACTTATCGCTGGCCTTGGATATGAACCGGCTTAATGCGACTATTCTTCCAGTTAGACGTTGGACCTCCTTTATGTTTGATGGTGGTGGCATGTTGAGCACAACCTTTATCTTGTCTGGATTTGCCTCAATTCCTCGGTTGTTGACTATAAAACCTAAGAATTTTTCGGCTGAGACTCCAAAGGCGCATTTGGCTGGATTCAACTTCATGTTGTACTCTCTCAGGATCCGGAATGCCTTGGACCCGGATGAGTATGTGGGCTCGTGGTTGACTTTACCCGACATGTCATCTATGTACACCTCCATGGATGCTCCTATTTCATGGAACATCTTGTTTACCATCCTCACGGTATGTAGCTCCTGTAGTTCTTTAGCCACAGGCATCGCTTTCCGATATGATAGGTCCTTACCCATGGCCAGATGAGGTTTTTCTGGTCGTCGGGATCCATCTTGATCTGGTTGCCAGCGGGAGAAAGCGTCCGTAAGCGAGGAGTTCATGGTCGGCTGTGGCATCTACAATGAGATTAATCCATGGCAGAGGAAAGCTATCCTTTGGGCATGCTCGGTTGATGTCAGTGAAGTTGATGCAAAGTCGCCACTTCTTGGTTGCCTCTTTTGGCAAAATGCGGCGTTGGCGACCGTGCAGGTACTCCGCCTCGATTGCCCCTGGCAGGAGCTTGGCGACCTCCTAGTTGATTGCTTTTTGCCTTTTCGGACTGGCTCCTTCTTTAACCTTTGGTTTGAAAGATGGGTAGCGTTTAGTTTGTGGTAATGATCGGCAGGATCAATTCCTCTCATCTTGCCTACTTCATGCGAAGACATCCTTGTTTGTCTCGAAGGGTGGGTAAGGAGACTTAGTCGCCGCGGGCTGGAATCGATGCGAGGTGTTCGGGGTTTTTCATCAACGGTATAGGCTCCGGCTCTTCAGGGCTTTCGGTCGGTGTTTACCTCATCGCGCATGTCAGGCTGTCGAGTATATGTTGTCATTTGCTTTTTGCTTCATGGATCTCAGGAAGTAACACTCCTAGCCTGGTGGTCTCCTTGAACCATTCTACTCACGTGGTGGTAGGAAACTTGATCATCATATGGTAAGGGAGGAATGGCTTTATGGCGTTGAGAGGCTGCGTAATAACATGTTTATAGCGGATCGGGGCATCTACTATGAAAGCCTCCACTTTGTCTTTGTGGCGACAGGGGTCTCCCAAAGTGAGCACTAACTGTATTGAGCCCAAAGGTAGCACTTTCTCTCCCGAGAATCCTCACGGTGGAGTCTTGGCGGCCCGGCTTCTCCTTTTACGATGCCCACGTCTTATCGAGTCGTATGAATGTCTCGGTTGAACTCCCATTGTTGACCAGAACCTGATGGATCGTTTTGTTAGCCACAACTGCCCTTATCACCAAAGGGTCGTCATGGGGGTGTTGGCATCCCTCCAGGTCTGAATCCGAGAATGTTATGGCTGTGTCGAGTCGAGGTAGTTTGGACACCGCTTGTACTTCCATTGCCTCTCGACCTGATGCTACGCAAATGGGCCTTCCTAGCATAGCTGGACTCACCACCTCCTGCAAATCCTCCCGAGATCACATGAATTTCCCTTAAGGGCTGTTGGTGTTGAGTTGTTGTCTGCCGAGGTGGTTGTGGTTCGCAGGCTGATCTTGGCGCTAGGCGTATGAAGCGAGCGGAGATATCGCGCCGAATCAAATATCACTATTTCTTTACGGGTTGTGCGATCATGGATTCGATGCCCGTCGTTCTATGGAACTCCTGATACTTGAGTGTTATCTCTTTTGGCAGGATCTGACCTCATCTGGGACGGCCATCTTAGAAACTGTTCGTGTTGGCTACCTCAGCCCAGCAGGGCCTGTGATCTGCGGCCATCGGGGGAGTAAGTAGCGAAATTGAATCTTTGTTGTCGTGGATTCGAGTTTGAGTTGACCGTGAGTCTCCAGAGACTTCCCCATCTTCCGGGACGTTCTACGTCTTTCGGTGGGACCTCTCCCGGTCTCTTTGTCTCTTAGAACAAATCACTGTGGCTTGTCGATCCAGCTTTTCTCTTTATGGTGAAGAGCTTCCTTTCTTGGATATGAGGCTTCCTCACCCAGTTAATGTACTTCTCCACTGTGAGCACCTCGGCCATTACTTGCTGAGGTTCTTTAGATTGGAAAACATCAAATAACTCGTGCACTCTAGCCAGCGATGAATCACGAGTGACCATTGAACTTCTCGTCGGGTATATCTACCTTCAAAGATTCGGCATTGAACCTCTGAACATAAGATCTCAGGCTTTCTTGCAAGCTACCTTTATAATTCATTGGGCAATGCTTCCGGCTACGTTACGGCTCCAATGAAGTGGGAGACGAACGCAATGGAGAGCTCTCTGAATGAGGAGATCGACGATGGTGGAAGCCTGTTAAACCAAGCCAGCGCTAGGCCTTTTAGCATGATAGTGAAAGCCCTGCACCATATAGGGTCTTGATACCCATATAGCTCCATTTGATTCTTATAAGTGTTGAGATGATCGACGGGATCTTTGCTTTCATCGAGGCAGCTTCTAACTGCGACGATACGAACTTCTTTGGAAGGGAAGTGGAGCACCTGGTTGTGAAGCAGGGGACTCGAGTTTGTTGTACAGGTGTCCATAGAGTCGGGGCTCGTCCCTTCACGAAAGCTTCCTTCATCTTGGTGAGCTCTGTGGAGGCCCGCGGATCTCTGCTCCCACGGTCGCTCCCCGGGTTGCTTCTTTGAGGGGTTTAGTTCATCGTTTCCGACGTGTCCTCCGAGTGTTGCTTCGTTGCCCTCCTCTCTGGGGGTTAGGTGTGGTTCGTGCCCCCTGGCTCGGCTGGATTCTGCTTCCGTTTCGGCTCCTCCGAAGTCTTAGGTGGTGGATTGCGCCGTGAGGGTGATGTTATGGCCTTCTGAATTTGTTCTTGCGCTTCCACGCCAGGCTGATTGCATCTGCCTGGTGAGTTGCTCTAACTCTCCCATCAGGCAATGGTTGGTGAGGCGGAGCGCCTCCACCTCGTCCGTGTTGGCTTGCATTGTTTCTAACGTGCCGGCTGGAAGTCGGATGTCTACGTCGCCTGGCTGGTCTTGCATCCTTGGAGGATTGGCGTTGCTCTTGCTTGTGTTCCGAGTTGATACCGGCGATTCTTGAGAGATTAAGCATTTGTAAAGGCTGTCGTTCCACGGTGGTATGGCCAGTGATGCCTTTTCATTGGTAGGAGCATGTTGGAATTCTTGGGCTGGCGGGTAGTCATTTGAAATTTAGTCGTTAGCCTCTGGGCGTTTGACTCCTCTGAAGCCAATAAAGAGGTGGGTGTGGGGCTTCACCTGTGCCCTCCGTGCCATCGATTCCTCACGAGAAAAGATGGCTTTGTAGAGGGTTAATATTTTTGCGTACCTTTCCACTTAGATGGGTGGCACGGTATTTATAGCATATGTTTTCCCAATTGGATGGTGGTAGGATTCTTTCTCGTGGATGGGGTATTTTGCGCCTTTATCGCTACCCAGTTAATATGGGGATATTAAGGGAAGGTCATTTGAGGATTATCCTTCCTCATTGGTGAGATTCGGTTTGATTTATCGGATAAGCTGTTATTGGGAATTATCCTACTTCCCTTATTGGTGTGATTTAAGTTGATTTACAGGACATGGGCTTTTCAGATCGTCCGTGTTATTGGCCCTTGGGGCGAACAAATTAGGCTTCCGTTTCGGGCCGGTGCCAGGGACTCGGGCGTCTCACTGGGCTTTCCTTTTCCTTGGGCTTGGCGAGTGGGCCTACGCGCCTATTTTTTAAACCTTATCACATACATTTGTTTGCATGGTTGGTTTAAGGGATTTGAATAAAGTTCTGGGCCCAGTTTTGTGTCTACAAGAGATTTCTTTTTGCTAGATTTTTTTTTAATTTACTGTTAAACATTTTAGTTATAAGGTCCTCGTAAACTTTTTTCATTAGGACTTGTACTTGGAACATCTTTTCTCTTTATGTCCTGTCTATTTAAAAAGTTAAGTGTTATACTATATAAGTTAGGCACGATAAAAGATTCAAATTTTTTTAATTTGACTTAAAAAGTTTTGTGGTGCATGACTTTTTTTTTTTTTTTTTAAGGATTTTAGTGAATGGATCTGCCTAGCGTATATGATATATTTTGAAGGTTTGTGGAGAATGTATTATGTTACATCACAAAATTTTGTTGATTTTCACTAAAACCAACATAATGGATTTTCTCCGCCTATGTTTTTTTGTTCTTATTTAAGATTTACACGTAAATACTAAATATGTATATTTCTTATTTTCATGTTTTATTTGAAATAGTTAAATAACCCAACATTTTGTAATTTAACCCTCCCCATGTTTCTTTTTTAGAACAACCACTTTTGGACAAGAATCCCTTTATCATTTTATATATTTACATGTTCTTAAAAAGAAAGAGTTATTTTCATTAGAAAATAATAAGAGTATTTTTGTCAAAACAATGTCAAAATTTAATAAAGGATTAGATTTCTATAAAGGGACAGACAATTGATTTGAGAATAATTGAAAAGATGATATAAAAAATATAAAATACATGGTTCATTATGATTTCATAAAAAATAATAGAAAATAATTGTGTTTTAGTTTTGGTAGTACTAACTGTAGATATTACATTGAAACTATTCAGTATGGTAGTATATAAGATATTAATGTAATATCTAAGTAATATTTAAGTATTATCATACATGAAACACAATTATTGTAATACCCTAAATTATGTCATAGTTGTTTTATAACATGTTTAGGGTATAATAAAAGTAAATGTATATTTTTTCGGAATTTAAATGCTAAGCGAGAAAAATGATAAAAAAAAAAAGCCGAGATTAATCAAAGAGTCAAGGGTAAATTCATTAATTACACCAATCCAGGTTCAGGATCTTTGATATTGTTTTATAATATAGAAATATTGATAAGTTGAAGTGTAAATGAAAGAGAAATGAAGGGCTTTAAATGAAAAATGGAAAATAATGCAAAAATGGGTTTTGCCAAACATGGTCTTATAGCAAATGAGGGATAAGTCCAAAAACTGGTCTTGGAATGAGAGAAATATCTCATTTTGGCTCAAAGGGAGCTAGGGTTACGGTTTGTGTGAGAAGAAGGCAATTTGGTTTGATTTCTCTTTTGTCTTGGGTTGTACTTGCTAAAGAGAGAAGATAAGAAAAGAAGGAAGAAGAAAGAAGAGAAAGGGAGAAGAGAGGAAGAGAAGTTTTTAAGTAAATTAAGGTTAGGAAACTACCCTAATTTCTCCTTCTTTGTTTTGTTGTTTTTGTTGGTTTTAAGTTGGTTTTGATTGTTATTTGGTTTGTGGTCCTCAGATGAAGAGATTATGTATAATGGAAATATTAGGGTTTTAAGGGAGATGTTATCAAAAATTTTCCAAAATCCACATTTTTTTCTTGGCCATCACTCATCAAAATTGAGTTATTCAAATTCTTGGGTAAACTAGACTTTTAGGAGAACAAATCTCCCTAAAATAGTTTATCCAAATTTGGACCCCATTGGATCTAGAAAATTCGTCAAAGTGGGGCTCTGTTTTCGGGTCAATTATGGTTCAGTTCTGATACAAGTTTTGGTGTTTAGATCATAAGTTGAGTTTCACTCATCCAAATTGAGTGATTCAAATTTTTGGGTAAAATAGACTTTTAGGAGAACAACTTCCATGAAGAAAGTATAGCCAAATTTAGTCCCCATTATTACCAGAATTTAGTCAAAGTAAGGGAATAATTCTGTCCCTGAAACATGTCTTAGAACAGTCCCCTGAATTGGAGTAATTCTGGTTATTTAAATCATAACTTGAGTTATAATGATCCAAATGAGGTGATTCAAATTTCAGTACAAACTAGACATCTGGGAAAACAACTTTTATGAAGAAAGTATAATCAAATTATGTCTCTAACGTTCCCAGAAAATTTTCAAATATAGGACACAATTCTAAATTCTGTTCCTAGAAATTGTCCAGGAGCAGTTCGGAATGTTTAGACCATATCTCCCAAATTAAAGTCAAATGTATGATTTTGAATCATAAAAACTTAAGACATAAGAGTATATTGAGTTAGAGATCACTTTCATCCTTTTAATCCCGTTGCCAGAGTCAAAATTGTAGTGTTGAAAATGGACTTGTTTGCCTCGACATTGATGAATTGGATTATGAAAGTGAAGTGTATAAAACTATGAATTGTTATATGAAATAATGCATCATAGTAAGATGATCATGATAACATGTGTTATGAAAGCTAAAAGGAATATATTTATAATTTTTATTTATATGAAAAAGAAGTGCAAAAATACAGGTTAAATGTTTATAAGAGATTATTTGATAATGAATATCTCATAAGTATACATGATCTAAGTAGTTATTCATGTATATGAGATATCTTTTTTTGATACCTGAAAGATTGTTAAAAAAACATAATAAAACTGATTGCCTGCTTATGACCGGGTAATTGGATAGATAGACATGCTTATAGGGATAACAATATTGTTGCAACATAAAGTTTACAGACAGAGTGGCCCCATTTGGGTCGATGACATGGATCATGTTTGGATCATTACAATGGCCTCGTTTGGGTCATACAATACAATATAGTTTATAGATCACTGTCTCGTATAATGATAGTACCTTCGGGTACATATAGTTATTTCTCGTATCCACTTCTTTGGAATATGCAGACATGATATAAGATGATATGAAATTTTTGGAATGTTTATAAAAGGTGTGAAACATGAAAATGATATAAAATGCAATATGTAATTTAATTATAATGATATGAGAAGTAACATGTATTATGAATAAAATGTTATGAAGTATTGTGACGATCGTTATAGTGGTCGTACATATTTATGGATTCTCAATGGGTATAAAAACATGCAGTGTTTATTCGTGTGATGCCAGAGGGACGTCGCGTGATATTAGCATACGGCGGGGTCAATCTAAGCTGGCAGTAAGGTCCACCACATATAGGTTTAGTTTGTTTTTGTGGTAAATGTAGAGATTTTGTAATAGTGAAATTGTATAAGAACAAGTAAATGAGACTCGGATATATGTACAAAATATTATGAACACCACTACGGTGGTTGTTTTATATGTATATGTTATAAGTTTTATTTATTTATGAAAATATATATAAATTGGACACACCAATGACATGAAAAATAGGTTAAAAAGTCCCAGTCCCGTACCGTGTCTCCACTCTTCGCCTAGGCGGAGGTAGGGGCGCGGCAATTACTTTTCATGAAATCTTGTTAAATCATTTATTTTACATTACCATATCTTTACAATCATTTCTAAATCATGGGGCTAACTCAAGTTTCCCAACTTGGTTTTTAGAGCACCTTTTAATGGAATAACCCTCTTTGTTTCCTATTGTCTATTATTGAATTTTTTTTTTCAATAAAATAATAAAACAAAATAATTCGTTTCTCAAACAAAGTTCAAACAGAAAATAGCATTCCTATCAAATCCTCCCACAAGAGTTTACACTTACACCATGAAACAAGGATTTAAACCAATCCCAAACAAATCCTTGAAGTTCATCTTACAAGGGCCAGAGCCACCACAAGAATGAACATAAATAAAATGGAGAAAAAAAGAGAGAAGAGAGGAGAGAGTGTGTAGGTTTACCTATCTCATTTAACAGCTAATCATTCTATCACCGTAGAGACTAAAGTGTGTTGTAGTTGTTGTACATAACGGTTATTTAAACTTGGAAATTGAAAGAGACTCTAAACTAATTATAAGAGGCTTCAAAGTAATTATAGATTGTTATAATGAAAAAAAATAGCTTACCTAGTTCAATTCAGTTATCATATTTATAGGAAAGCCAATATAATACAAGAATGTTGCAACAATGATTCAAATATTTGGTGATTGGATTTTCCTAGACATTTTAAAAAAGTCTTTGTATATTTTCTAACTTATAGTCTTATTTTACAAAAAAAAAAAAAAAAAAAACAAAAAACAAAAGTGAGTTAAAAAATGTCATCATGTATCGGACAGTCTCGAAACGAAATCCGGTACCGAAAGTCGATTGATAGAAATATCGGCAGCATATCGGTAATATATCACCGATATATTGACCACACATCGAAATATCATGGATAAATCGAAATTGAAGTGCACGCGAACGGAAAGAAAAGAAAAGAAAATCGAGAAAATAGTTAAAAAAAAAACGGTGATATATAGTTGATTTCGCCGAGCAAAATATTTCATTGATATATTGGCGATAAAACCACAATATATGATCGATTTTTTTTTTTTTTTGAAAAAGTGGCCATGACATTCAGAATAAAAACAGGAAATAAAGAAAAAAAAGGAAGGAGAAAGAAGATGAAGAGGAAGCAGAAAACGATGAGAGGAAAGTGATGGGGTTTGAAATAATAGGTGCGCAGGCCCAAGACGCAAGCCTAAAACAAGATTAAAAACAGGCCCAGTACTAGCAATAGGCCTTTGATGACATCGAATATAGTGAAACAAGGCATATCCTGTAAAATCAAACCAAAATCTCACCAGATAAGGGAAGTATGATAATTCCAAATAAGCTGTATCAGTAAATCAAGCCAAATCTCACAAAATAAGGGTAGGATAATTCGATAGCTGTATCTGTAAATCGAGCCAAATCTCACCAATAAGGAGTAGGATAGTTACGATAATTGCTTTTCCAATTATCATAATGTCGATAAATATGGAAAGAAAATCCAAAATCGAATAAGAGAGAGAATCGCACTTGTGCATCGATTGAAAAGCATATACTATAAATACTAGGCCACCCCAGCCGGTGAAAGTCTGTGATTATACACCGATACTTCATTCCACTGGCGGTTGATATTCTCTCCACGCGAGAAAAAACCGCCCAGGCATCGGGCGTGCAGGCGAGCCTTAATCCTTTTTATTTCTTGTTTTGCGGGGTTTGCGTCGAGCCGACGGGCCGCTGCATGACAGTTCCGGTTACGGTCGGCGATTCCAACCGCTCCTTGATTCCCGGGTTCGCGAAAAAGGCATCATCAATTAAAGCGCCGTCTATAGAGCAGCCGGTTCCTTACAAATAAGCGATCTGCTCCCGATGGCGATGGTATCCTTTCGGAACCACAAGCGGGAAGCGCGCCCATCGGATGCAGACCAACAAGGCAAGCGCGAGATGGCAGGCCTCCTGAGACGCGGCCCCGGAAACTATACCGTTAACCTGAAGCGAGATGGAGACACTCCGTCTCATCGGCCGTAGCTTGATGGGGTGGGCGACTCACCGGGGCGGATCCCCGGCGCCGCGGGAGTGACGGACCCGGGAGGCCGTACGGTCGTAGAAGAGCCGATTCGGCTCGGGCCCGGATTGGCCACGAGAGCCTCAGCGGCTCAGTTGAAGAGCTCAAGCTTTGCTCGAAGCCGTATAAGCGTAGGCCGGTTCGGCTCGGCGAAATTAGCCCGCTTTGAGCCTAGGCGCTTTCAGTTTGAAGGCTCGAACTACTCGAAGGTTATCACATTGCGAGCGAGTTCGACTCGAGCTGGTGCTTGCGAGCCTCGGCTCATTTTCAAGGCTGTTTGCTCGAAGGCCGTATAGCGCGAGGCGGTTCGGCTCGGGCGGATTAGCCTGGGCCTCGGCGGCACCGGTTTCAAAACCGGGCGCTGAAGGCCATATAGCGCGAGCGGGATTCGGTAGCTCAAGCGGATTAGCCCGCGGGCCTGGCGGCTGGAGTTTTCAAGAGTTTCGGCTACTCGGAAAGGCCATATAGCCCCGCCTGCTTGATTCAGCTCACGAGCGGATTAGCCACAGAGCCACCAGTGGCTTTCAGTTTTCAAGAGCTTCAGCTACTCGGGAAAGGCCATATAGCGCATAGCCGATTCGGCTCGAGGCGGATTAGCCGCGGAGCCTCGGCTGATTTTGAAGCTCAGCCCTTTCGGGAAGGCCATATAGCGCGAGTCGGTTGACTCGAGGCGATTAGTCCACGGGCCGCGGCCTTCCGGTTCAGACCAAACCATGTAGCCATGGAGCCAAGTAACAGGTTCTGGCGTAGTAGCTCAGGTAAGCCATGTAGCCCACACGGAGCCAAGTAGCTCGGTTCGCGAGCGTAACGGCTCGAAGCAGGCCATAGCCGCAGGCCAAGTAGCTCGGGAGCCCGGTGCTTCAGTTCGTAGGCATAGCAGTTCAAGCGGGCCATGTAGCCCGGAGCCAAAATGCTTCGGTTCGCGAGCATAGCAGCTTCCAAGCGAGCCGTATGGCCATGGGCGAAGTACCTCGGGGCTTTGGCCTTTCCGGTTAAATGGCGCAACGGCTCAAACAAGCCATGTAGCCGCGAGGCCAAGTAGCTCGGGGCTGGTAACCGGTTCGCGGTATGGCGGCAGAAAGCGGGCCCATGTATGCAGACCGTGGCTCGGTTCCACGAGCATAACGGCTCAAATAGGCCATGTATAGCTACGGGCAATGGCTGAGCCCTAGTAGCTCGGTTCGCGATAACAGCTCCAAGCGAGCCGCTGTAGTCACGGAGCCGTGGCTCGATTCGCGGGCGTAACGGCTCGAGAGGCCGTAGCCCGCAAGACCGTGGCACCGGTTAGCGGCGTGCTTGGCGAAGCAGGCCATGCCACGGGCCAAGTGGCACCGGGGCCCGGTGGCTCGGTTCCAGGCAGGCCATGTAGCCCACGGGCCAAAGTAGCTCGGGCCCGACTTGGATTCGAGCGGGCCGTGCCAGCCCGCGGGCCAAAGTAGCTCGGGGCCCGATGCTTCGATTCGAACAGCCATGCCAGCCACGGAGCCATGTAGCTGCTGGCAGTTCGCGGGCGTAACGGCTCAGGCCTCAGCGCCTGGGGCCTGGTGGCTCATTTTGCGGGCCGGCGGCAGGAGGCTCGGCGCCCGGGGCCGGGTGCCCGAGGTTGCGGGCAACGGCTCGGGAGGGCCTCCAGCGCTGGGAGCCCGGCTCGGTTCTGAGGCTTAACGAGCAGGAGGGTCTCGGCACTGGGGGCCCCGGGCTCGGTTTGCGAGGCTTAGCGGCAGGAGTATCGGCCTGGAGACCCAGTGACTCGGTTTACCAGGCTTAACGACTCGGGAAGGCCTCGGCGCCAGAGCCCGGTTGCTGAGTTCGCGAGCTTGCCCGGCTTAGGAAGGCCTCGGCGCCCGGAGCCCTAGCGGCTCGGTTCGCCGAGCTGCGGTACCGGGGAAGGCCTCGGCGCCCGGGAAGCCCGGCGCGCGATTTGCAGGCTTGCGGCTCAGAGGCTTCGCCGGCCCGGGAGCCCGGCTCGGTTTGCAGGCTGCGGCTGAAAGGCCTCAACGCCGGGCGGCGACTCGGTTTGTAAAGCAACAGCTCCTTAGAGGCCTCGGCGCCCGGGGCGCGGGAGCTTAGTTTGCGAAGCAACGGCTGGGAAGGCCTCGCGCCAGAGCCCAGTAACACCGGTTTACAAAGCTTAACCTTCCGGGAGGCCTCGGCGCCCGGAGCCCGGTTGCTCGAGTTTGGAAGCACGCGGCAGGAAGGCTTCGAGGCGCCCAGGAGCCG
The DNA here is from genome assembly GCA_016808115.1 of Tetrastigma voinierianum. Lineage (NCBI taxonomy): Eukaryota > Viridiplantae > Streptophyta > Magnoliopsida > Vitales > Vitaceae > Tetrastigma > Tetrastigma voinierianum. The sequence continues at coordinate 769,552 of JAEQBH010003607.1, forward strand.
TGGCTTAGTTCGGCCCATGGCGGCCGGGGCCGATAACTCGGTTCAAAGAGCATAAGCGGCTCGGGAGCGAATATCCCGGGGAGCCAAAGTAGCTGATTCAAAGGCGCCTTGACCAGGCCCGAATAGCTCAATTCAAAGAATATAGCGGCAGGAGCGAATGGCCCGGGAGGCATGTGGCTCCGGAGTTTCGGAAGGTAAAGTGGCACAGAAATTACATGTAGCTCAGAAGGCCATGGCTTAGTTTAAAGAGCCTTGCGGATTCGGTTTCAAGGGAGGCGAATAGCTCGAGTTCAAAGAGCATAAAAAGCGCCCAAGATTAGGAATAACCCGAGGCCGTGGCTGGACAGGAAGGAGCAACAACTAGAAACTGACGACTCAAATTGCGAGACAATAAAAGACGATAAAACTAATTAAACCCTTCCTAAGTAGCCACGTGGATATACTTTGATCAGGAAGCGTCTGACCCTTGCCTACTCGCTTAGTCAAAGGTGAGGGGCGGCCGATGGGGTTTGAAATAATAGGTCTGCGAGGCCCGAGCCTTGACTAGTAGGATTACAAAAATGGGCTCGATCTTGTAATGGAAGGCCGCGATGATCCCAATATAGGCCCAGCAAGAGCTCATATCCTGTAAATCAAACCAAATCTCACCAATAAGGGAAGTAGGATAATTCTCAATAATTGCTTATCCTGTAAATCAAACAAAATCTCACTAATAAGAAAAGTAGGATAATTCCTAATAACTGCTTTCCAATTATCCCTTATTAATCTGACATCGATATGGAAAGAAAATCCCCATCGATAAGAGAATCTTATCACCATCCAGTGGAAAAACATATCTTATAAATGCAGGCCATCAGCCGGTGAAAGTGCAAAACTTGTACGCAATGCTTCATTCCTAAAGCGGTTGGTATTCTCTCAAGCGGGAAAAAAGCGGCAGGCATCGGAGCGGCAATGGGCGAGCCCCGAGATCCTTTTGTTCTTGTTTTGCAAGAATTCGCGTCGAGGCGGTGGGCCAGAAGCCCGGCCCGGCGATTACGGGTTAAATTACGACTATTCGCCAGCTGTGGATTCAGGTGAAAAAGACATCATCGAAAAGTAAAAAAGAAGAGAAGCGGTCTAGATCCGGGAGAGCGGGAAAAGAGAGAAAAAAGTGGACTGGCGGGGTGAAAAGTTCACGGCGCGATCAAAATTCATTGGACATGTGGTTTAATAAGTAATGATGGAATGGTACTATAAAAAATATATGGTTGAGATCTAATTTTCTAAAATGAAGATAATGGGGTGAGAAAAAACCTAAGAGAGCCTAAATAATTTTTTTTTTTAAATGAGGGTCCAAATAATATTAAAAAAATTAGGTTATTTATCTTTTAGTATTCCAATTTATCCATGTACAGTATTTGTTTAGAAACAAATTAAGAAAATCATAATTTTCTTACTTGAAAATTTAAAATATGGGAGCACAATAAAAAAAGTTATTACCCATTCATAATATTCCTTAATATTATAAAAAAAATTAAATTCTTACTTGATAATTTAAAATATGGAAGTACAATAAAAAAAAAGTTATTATAAACTTTATTTGCACTAAATTTTTAATTTTAATTTTATATGGTGTTCATCTTTTTGGTTTAACTTAATAATATTACTTTAACCATAATGGTTGATGTAGCAAAAAAAAAAAAACCAATTTAAGTAGATCTAAAATAAAAAAGTAGAAACAAAATTTTTATTTAAAGACTATTGTAATGTAATATTTATATAAATTATTGTAAGAATTGTCTTTAAATAAATGTATTTTTGTTTATTTATGTGATTTTTACACTTTTTTTAAAGTATTTTTATTAATTTCAAAATATTTTTATTAATTTTTTATTTATCGATATTTATGTAAAAAGATTTTACTGATATATCTGTAAAATTGTATATTCATATTTATTGATATTTTGATCCTTGCATACAAACAATACTTCAATCTTCAATTTAAAAAAAAAGACAATACTTCAATCTTGTACCCTTCCTTAAAAATTAAAATAATGAATTTCTCGCCTATGTTTTTTTTTCTTTTTCTTATTTTAGATTAACATGTAAGTATGTATATTTCTTTTTTTCTTTTTTTTTTCTTTTCCTTATTTAAGATTTTCAGGTAAATACGTATATTTCTTATTTTCATTTTTTGTTTCCTATTGTCTATTATTGTTTTTTTTTTCAATAAAACAAAACAATTCGTTTGTCAAACATAAAGTTCAAACAGAAAATAGCATTCCTTGAAGAAAAACAATCCCAAACACAACAATTAATGAAAAAACCACAAGAGTTTACACTTACACCATGAAGAAAAACACAACAGATTTAAACTAATCCCAATTTCCCAAACAAACCCTTGAAGTTAAACTTACAAGGGCGAGCACATGACCAGAACAATTAATGAACGTAAACATGGAGAACGACGGAAAGGAAAATCAATCCTCTTTGCCAATATTTTTAAGGATGTTGACCTCCAAAGGACAAGGACCCAAGCTCACGGGTATTGCTAATCCGTCAAATGCTCCGGCAACTGAACCGACATCCAATACCGTCTCCGTCCCTACGCCAACCTCGTCCACCGCCGCCATTATCTGCACATACGACGCTTGCTGTCCGATAGTCGGTTCCTGATACGCATACACCGACGGCAAGTAACGAGCAGATGAATGTGTGCTGTTGGCTGGTGGAGTCGCCGAGTAAGGTGCGGCGATGGCGTACGCGTAGTATTGATCCGATGGAAGGTGAAGCAAATCCTTCACTGAGATCTCGACATCGATCTTGCCACGGTCGGCTACGGCGCTAGTTGAAATCCCCTTGATACTCAGTCGTATTCGAACGTCAGAGACGTAATAGTGTGATGTATCATTCCCAGCGTATTATGTAAAAAATAAAATGATTAAAATATTTAAAAATTATTAAAATATTATATAAATTATTAGAAAAATATATATAATTAAGGAAGCTAAAAATTTAATAAAACAATTTTTTTTTTATATTTAATATGTATGCTAATGTTAACAAAATAAATTATTTTATATCAAATATAACAAAATGTCATCAAATGTGTCAATCTGTATTTGAATGCAGGGCTCAAAATCGTCATCATCAACATTAGTCCTATGGCGAGCATACAATCGGAGACGATAATTTGCGTAAAGTGAGAATGTAGTTTGAAAGAATTGTTAAATCACTTGAATGTGTTGGGTTTGAGATGATTGGGTTTGATGATCCATAAGTGAGGAAAATATGGCCTTGGAAATTTGCTTTCGGGCTCAACACCATGCGTCTTATCAAAACCTCGATAAGCAATCTCTTGCTGTCGGAAGATTGGTCATATCCATAGGAACCACTAGCTCTTGTTCCAGTGGTTGAATACTGATCAAAATCATACCCACAAAAATATGATTTATGGTTTTGTTAAATTATTATTCTTATTTTATTTATAATATATTACCATACTAATTTAATATTAATACAATTAGATTAATTATGCTTGTTTTTCATAAATTATTAATTTTAAATTAATCTTATTTATGTTTGGTAAAATAAATAAAATAATATTTTTATTTGTATTTTATATTGTTCACAACAATACGATTTATGGTTTTGTTAATTTAGTATTCTTATTTTATTTATATTTTTGGTAAATATATTTTATTTATTTATATTTATGGTAAATATATTTTTAGTTGAAGCTATATAATAAAAATAGGTTTAATTGATAAAACGAAGCGTCGTTTGGCCTTTTTAGAGCCAAAGCGGCATTAAATTTAATCTTTACAATTTTTTAAATTCTGCATATCAAAACAACGTCGTTTTGCATTGCGCGGGTTCAAAACGGCGTCGTTTTGGATTATTTAAAACGGCGTCGTTTTGGTTTCTGATACACCTAAATGGCGTTTGTTTCTTTTATTAAAAAAATAAAAAAAACAATGAAGCGGCGTCGTTTGCATCTTGCGAGATGAAGCGGCGTCGTTTGGCTCTTCAAATGCGAAAGAGGAACTTGTTCCTCGTTTCCAAATTTCCAATCCCAAATTTCGATCGAGACTGACTGAGGTAAGGTTTTCTTTCCTCCTCTTCTTCCGTTCTTCGTTTCTTGAGATTTCGATGTCAAAATCTCATATCTAGAACCGTTCTTTGTTCTTCGTTTAATAACTCACATTTCTTCGACGGCAATTTGTATTCATGTTGTGGGTTTGCTTGGTTCCACGGGTTTGCTTTCCGGAGAATCCCGAAGGTGAATATTTACCGGGATTTTTTGGTTGAAATTACAAGGCGAGGATTCGATTTTTGTCTTCTGGCGGAGTGCAAAAGTCATCTCGGGAACTGGGTCGAGTTAATGAGTTTAATTTGTTTATCTGGGTTCCACAGATTCAAAGCATCTGAAGCGTGTGGTGCCGGTGTCGAGCTCGATTAAGGATGGGGCGATTCTGACTCAAGCCAGTCGTATCGGACTCAGTAGATTTTTTGAACCTACACTCTGGCGTGAAGCCGAGAGTGCGGGAAAGCGACGGTCGGCCCAGGCGTCGTGGAGGAGAGGCTGTCACGCCTGATCCGATCCCGACCGGTTGGGGATCAGGAACAGAAGTCAGGGCGCGATACTATCTATACTATATTGGGACTCTCATTGACTGTTTCTTTCTCGAGCTGTACATTACTGTTGGTGTACAAACAATTTGTAACAAAAAAAATCATTTGTACATATCTGAAAGGAACTACCACCGGAGTGGGTGTCCTTAAAGTCTATACACATATACAGAGTCCCCTTCCCTACTTATACAAATACTTATACGATTACATTTCTAATACAAAACCGAGGAGATTCTGGGGCATGTAATTGAGCTTTTTCCTCTACAGTCGACTGCTTCTTTGATGTGGAATGTCACATCCTCTATCCTTGTCTTAATACTGTACCTACAGGATTGAACACCAGTGCTAAACTACGGCAAGTGAGACATAAGCATGGACAACCCTGATAAGCGTATCACAAGCTTATACATATGCATTATATATATCTAACCATGTTTACATAACTTTAATTCCTTATCATCTCTTATTTTCCTGTTGCATGTCAATATTTTTCTATTACATGTTCTATGTCTTTGGCATCTCCTTTATTTATACTTTATGTATTTCCTATTTAAATTACTTTACATATTCACATACTTGTCCTGTGTTCATCTTTCATTTGTATATGTCTTTTCCAGTATTTCTATTCTTTTCGGGTTACATATCATGTCTCTAGTCTACTCTTTTTTCATCTTTCGGTTCTATGATTTATTGCATTCTATTATTACATATAGCATTTCTTATCCTAATACTATATCATGTCTTCCTTTCATGTTGTGGCTACATGCCTAACATACTTTCATTTACCTTTCTCTTTCTCTACTTTACGTACTTTGCTTGTTCATATCCTTTTGTGTACTATACTTTGTTTCTATATACTATATTCATATATCTATATTCATGTCTTGTTCATTTCTGTCTTTGTTTTCCTAATATACTTTTCATATAAACTCTTTTATGTACTTGCATATGTTGTCGGATATTGATAATGCTATTCATAATACTATCTTTTTCATGTCTTTTTAGGTATATTATGCTTTCATATACTATGATCGGAAATCATGGGGCACTAATCGAGTCTTGAAGTACTAATCGAGTCTTGGGGCACTAATCGGGTCTGGAAGTACTGGTGGAGATGTAGAAATTGCTAATCGGGAGTCTTAGAACCTTGTCAGGAGATCTTAGAAGTACTAATGAGGAGTCTTGAACCTTAATGTCAGGGAGTGAAGTACTAATCGGGGTAAAAGTGCTAATCGAGTCTTAGGAGCCTTGTCAGAGATGCAGTACTGCTAATCGGGTCTTAGAACTGGCAATCGGATCTGAAGTCTTGTCGGGAGTCTTGAGACACTAATCGAGAATGCCGAAATACTAATCAGGACGTCCACTCATTCATTCTTTGATCCTAGGTAGTCATATGATCTATGTCTTTCATAACTCACATTACGTATATCTCACATTACGTATTCATGACATATTGCTTTCATGTTCATGTTATAATTTGGGTTCGTTTCATATTTCTATCTTTTGCTATAATTTAGTTTGTCTTCATATCGTATATGTAAATCCTATCATATATGTGAAGGCATCTATACCTCATATATTCATATATTTACAATATAGAAAACTTTCTATATTCATAACTCTTTATATCATTTATACATGTACCGTCATTCATGTACATGTACTCATTCTATGCTTTGTCATCTTTTGCTCATCTCTACTCGTTCTTAGAATTTCACGCATTTCTATCATGTGTTCACTAGCATGTTCCATTTTATTCATTTAAATTATAACTATCATATATTCCTATCATTTCGTATTCTTGTCATGTACTTTATCTATTCATATACTTTATATATTTCTATCATGTTCCATACATTTGTTTATACTGACAATATATGTTCACATTGTATACTCTTATATTCATATGTGCCTATCATTCGGGTACTGTAGGCTATCATATCTTATGACATATCCTATCATATCTTATCATATCTTATAATATACCTATCATATCTTATGACATATCCTATATTCATATCATATTCATGTTTATGAACCCATCTATACATGTGCATTTTCTATATTTTCCTTGTTTCATGGCTATTACATATAGCATATATACTTAACAAGAGTATGATGTCTATAGAATCGCACCTCATTCATATATTCTCTCATTCCTTTATGAATCTAGTTTACTTAGAATTGGAATCAATCCAATCGGGATAATCCAAAATGAAGTTATGGCATTTTTTAACTGCAACTAGTCATTCAGATTTTCTAAGACAGTTTGTATTACTCATTTTCCAGGGTCTTAGCTTCATATTTGACACTATGTCCTTATAATCATTTAAAACTAAGGTGCTAAGGGTTCTATTCAACTGGAATCACCCAGTCGAACCTTAGGAACTCAGGGTGCAATCCGAGAAACAACACGAGACTTCTCTATGTTCAACACTGAAACCAGAATTTGGTTTGCACATGGTCCCACTTCGAGTGGATTTTTTAGATATAGATTCATAATTTGACGATGTCTATTTCTATGGATGGTTTACTTGAAGTCTATTTTAATTGGCCACTTGAATCACTCGAAATCGGATAAAAATAAACTGATTATAGCGAGAAATACAGCGGTCAAAACGGAAAACATATGAGAGTGTACCAGTGCACCCCTAAAGTCTTCCCCGGTACACTTTGGCCAAAAACTTATTGAACACAATGTGTACCATTTGTCTTCAAAGTGTACCGGTACACATGACTCCAATACCCGAGCCATGTGTTTTCTCCTTTTTCATGCCCTTTCATTATGGATCACTCCACATACTTCCTACACACATCAAAATCTGACCATATTGCTCTTACTAACCTCTTTTCTACTCATTTCATCTTTCAATACTTATCTTATTTCAAAAACATATCCTTGAAATCCTTCCAAAACAATTTTAATATGGGTCATATCCCATATGATCATAGTGAGTTGTTAGGGTTTGTTCTAAACCTAACTTCATTACAATTTAACCATGAATTCAACCTAACAAGGGAATTCCTTACTATCTGTATTAAACGTAATTCTCAACCTTAATTTCAAGAATCTAAGGTTAAGATGCAATTCAATCAAAACCCTAGATTTGGAGACAAACCTTTAATCATATAAAGCACTTCTGATTCCATGTGATCCATCTGAAATCCAAGTTCCATACCTTTTTGCTTGCTTGAACTTAGCTTCTCTTCTTCTTCTCTTTACTCTTCCTCTTCTTCTTCCTCTCCTTTTGCTCTTCCCTCTCTCACACTCGTTTTCTCCCCAATTTGAGACCAATTTGGTCTTAAATAAAAATTCTGAGTTAAGGCCATGTTTGGCCTTTAAATAAAACCCATTTTGGGTTATTTTCTTTATTTGCCTTTTAACCCCCATAACTCCCTCTATTTACATTTTCATTTTCAAGCATTTTAAACATTAACCCTAATCTTTCACTTTTATATTAATAGGTCCTTTTAACAAATTCTGAGGTGCCCTTGTATCTTGTAAACTTCTAAGGTCGTTTTATTTTCGGAAAATTCATATTCATCTTATAATATACACTAAACAAATCCAGCGCTAGGGTATATTTGAGTGTCTGAGGCGGCGGAAGTAAACCGGCTTAGTGTCGTCTTGGCATTCAGTTTGTAATTGGACGATCTCGAGGTAGAGAGTGGAATCATCGATGGAGGAGGAGACCGGAATGTGGAAAGTCTCGTTCCAGGAGGGAGAGGTGTCGCCGTTGTGGTCGACTTTGGTGGAGGACTTAGCGTTTGGTTCCACCCAAGCCGAGACGGATGGCTTCAATGAGCCGTGGCGCTAGTTCACATTCTTCAGATCTTTGGCGGAGGAGATCTTGTGCTTCAACTCGAATAAGGTAGGAGCCAATGCCATGGGAAGGAGTTGGCGGAATCTGGAAATTCGGAAGAGAAAAGAAAAATGCTCTGAAAACTTTCAAATGGCATTCTGTAATTTATTTGATGGATTGTTTTGTCAATCTTGTTTGGAGCTTGCGAGTTCTTAGACGTCTGATGGGTTAGATGCATCATATAACTTTGCGACACATAAGGATGATCCAGCTGGTGCTTGTCGACTCTCCGTGCACAGTGGTTTACTGCATAAAGGAAGGAATTCAGCTGTGGAGGCATTATGTTTTGCGTACCTTTTGTTGGTGGGATTTTCGATGTTATAATTGGATGATCACGATGACTTTTCTTATTGGATGATGATACGGCGTCCTCCCCATTGGGTAGGGGATCTTTTCTTCCTTATCGCTAACCGAATATTTAGAGGATAATTAGAAGGACGTAATCATGGGGGATCCTTCTTTCCTTAATTGATATTGGGTCACGAATATGGAGTGTTTTCCTTTCTTACGGCTCATCTGGCATTGCGTTGATGGTCGTCTTCAGGGATAAAGGTCTCGGTGTACCTAGCATTGTGTTGCATGGGCTTCTTTGGCGTGGAAGGAGTCCAGCGGAGGGCTACGTACATCATGGCTTTTAATGCCGGCGATTATTCCCGGATCTCCCGAGTCTTCCACAAACATTGGAAGGAATGGTATTTTTTTGTGGGTGGTCGTAATTGGGAATATAATCCGGCTGACGGAGAAGACACGCTTGGTATTCCAATCGCTTGAACTACCCTCGAGAACCTTCGTGAGCTTTCGTTTGCCTTTAATTGGGTTTGGCTTACGAAAGTCATGAAGTATTTTCTAACTTTGCTTTGGTTGTGCGGTCTTCAGGTATTCGCCCCAGCCTTAGCCTCGAGGATGAAGAGGTGAAGCGGAAGTTGTGAAGTCTGCAGCCTGTGAGTGTACTCACAGGCGTTGGTCGGTTGTTGCCAGGCCTTCTAGCGTGTCTCCTTCTCGAATTTTGGCGGCTTGGGGCCCCTCTTGCCCTTTGTCATGGGGCTCTGTTGAGGGGCCCTCAATCGTGAAACCCACTCGGGAAGAGATCTAAGCCCAAGTCGAGTCCTTGGCAAAGAAGAAGATAAGCGTTAAAGCGTAAGCTCGAGCTCCCCGCCCAGGGCGACCTTACTCCCTGGGCAGCTGCACAAGGGTGGGGTGTTGACTAAGTTCGGCGGGGTCGGGGCCCCTCTGTCAGTGGCCGAGGTGTCAGGTGGCGGGTCTGAAATTTCCTCGGGAGAGCGTCGAGCTTCATCTTCTTTAGTGCCTTGTTGTTTGGAGTCCTGGACGGGACTTCAAGTGTCCTCTACGACGTTGGAGGAATGAGGAAGAGGTTGCTTTAGGCAAGAGGGGAGGGGAGGACTCCTTTGCTTTCAATTCAGGTGTATTTGGGGCTATCGTCTATCCTTCGGGATTACGGTCTCGAGGCGGATGCCATGTATCACATTGAGATGTTCTGTATATTGTGAGAGTGGCCGCGTATGTCCGGACACCTTTATTTGTTTTTCATATATTTGATTTCGATTTACCCTAACCTTTGTCTTGTTCCGGCAGGTGGCTACCTATGTAAAGAGCCTAATGAAGAGTGCTTATCTTTCGAGTGCGCCGGGGCGTGAGCGTGCAAAGGCCAGTCTCTCGGTGACTCGGAGGCTAGGCTCTGAGCTGGAAATCACGACATCTAAGTGAGGATGGCGATCGCATGGAGTCCGACCTTAAGCATACCTTTGGCCAGTCGCGGTGAGGAGCGGGAGAAAAGACTGGGATGAGCTGAGGGCTGCTGCTTATGAAATTGCGGATGAGTCGAGATGAGCGCGGATCGCCTTAAGAGCAGACGACCGGGGGCGGCTGCGGATTATCGAGCTGGGTGATGGCGGGCGAAGAAATTGCAGCGGGTTAGGGACGAGTTGCGTGTCAAGACCACGACCTTGAGCCGGGTCTTCCAAGAGGTCTCTGAGGCTAAGAGCACAGTGGGGCTCCTGAACGACGAATGCCGCGGGCTTCGTGATGACCTTCAGAGGAAGCTGGCCTTGGTGGCTCAGAAGGAAGGGGTGATCACCGAGCTGAGGGATGAAGTATGAACCTTATGGGCCTCTGGTTGGCTCTCTTTTCTACGCAAGGCTTCTAAGGTCTTCCCGGGTTTTGTAGCTTCAGATTTTCCGTTCGGTGAGGACAGGATGGAATCGGAATCGTGAGGAGATGACCTTCCAGATTGTCCTCAGGCCTTTAGCTAAAGCTTTTCTTCTGTGACCAGGTGGTCAAAATTCTTCTTGTTGTCTTTGGAAATACTTAGGCTTTTCTCATCATTCTTCTTCACTTCAGTAGCCTTTGGCCTTTATGTCATGATTTGACCTTTGTTGAAACGTTGATTCGTATATTCATGCTCTCTAAGTCTTTTGCTTTTTTTTTTTTACCATTTTTATGGCTTTTTGAATGGAGTAGTTCTATGATTTTCTTTTATAGTAGGGCCACGCGACCTTTTTTTTTTTTTTTTTTTTTTTTTTTTTTTTGGTGGCCAAATTCTTGGGCTCTGAAGATCACGTCTCCTTGTTCTTTTAAACGGAGCTATATGGCTTCTTAGGGTAGGCTCGTGGGCTCTTTACCGGCCCAGGCTCTTGGGGCTCGTGAACTCTAGCTCAGGTGTCCTCCTGTGGACTGAGCTACATGGTTCCTTCGAAGTTTGAGCTCCATGTCTCATGTGGGTTGAGCTACATTGTTCCTTGGGTTTTGAGCTCAAGTGTCTCCAGGATTAGACCCACGTGGCTCCTTTCTTTGGACTACGCAGCATTGGCTCTTGATATATGAGAGCTCACAGGGCTCTCGGGGCGAGGCTACGTGGCTCTTCCATATCTGAGCTCCGGGGCTCCTGAACTGAGCTACGTGGCTCTTTCACTGAGCTGCGTGGCTCTTCCATGCTCCAGGAGCTCCGGGGCTCCTGAGGCCCCAGCTCGTGGCTCTTTGGAGTTGCCGTGGCTCTTCCATGTCAGAGCTCACAGGGCTCTGGGCCCGGGCTGTGGCTGTTCCCAGCTATGTCAGGATCCTTGGGCTCTTAGTTGAGCTCTCGGCTTTCGTGGAGTTGCGTGGCTCTTCCATATTCGAGAGCCCGGGGCTCTTGAGGCGAAATTTATGTGGCTCTTTAATATCAAGCTCAAGGGCTCTGTTCAGGCTACGTGGCTCTTCCATATCAAGCTCGGGGCTCCCCAGTCTAAGCTCACATTGGCTCTTTAATATCAGATCTTGAGGCTCTAAAGCGAGCTACGTGGCTCTTTCCACGGTGTGTGGCTCTTCCGCTATCAGAGCTCAGTGGCTCTGAGAGGCGAGTTACGTGGCTCTTTAATATCAGAAACTCCTTGGCTCCTGAACTAAAGCTCGTGGCTTTTCCATGTCAGAGAGTTCGGGGCTCTGGGGCGAGCTACGTGGCTCTTCCATGTACGAGCTCAGGGCTCTTAGGCAGGGTTACATGGCTCTTCGTTGAAATTTGCTGGCTCTTCTATATCAGAGGCTCCGGGGCTCCGGGTGGAGTTATGTGGCTCTTTACGTCTTCCTTCCTTGGGAAGCGCGTGCGGTTTAATGCGGTCCCAGCGGAGAATCGGGACGAGGAGCCGTGGCTTCCCCAGGTGTCCAGGCTTCTTTATAAATAATCGCCTTCCTTCGATGGTGTGTGTTATTCTCTGCTCCCAACTTCCTTCTTCTCTCTGACAGTGTCGGAGTTCGTACATGATAAAGCTTCAAGGTTTAATCGCCATTGTGCGGAGTCTGTTTGGTGGTCGTAGGCCGACGTTTGGTTTCAACGTTCTGCCATTTGTGGGGGTTGTGTTGTTCCCTAGTCCCGCTAGTTGTGGGAGTTGCGTTGTTCCCTAGCCCTGCCATTTGAGGGATTTGGGTCGGTCAGCAGGGGTTAGCGTGCTTTGAATACTTGAGCCCGTTTATTCTCTTTATACCTCTCTCCCTCTTCTCCTTCTTATTTTTCTCTTTCTCTTACTTGTGGTTTTCGCCTTAACTGGGTGTTTGCCGATTGTGATTTTCTGAGATGTTTAGAACGACTTTGCTGATTGTAATTTTCTGAGATGTAGAGAACGACTTTGCTGATTGTAATTTTCGTCTTTGTAATAAAAGTGCGATCTTTTAGGCTCGTGCCCTTATCCCCGATTTTTTTTTTTTAATCCTCCTAGGGCCCTTTTGAGTCCCATAGGTTTCTAACAACCAAGCCTCCTGGCTCTTTCTTTATGATTCACGAAAGTTGGTAGACCAAAAATAAGAAAAAAATTTTATGTGAGCAGAAGTAGAACTATTGTGTTTTATTAATAGGAAGAGTAATTAGGCTTATGGGTGTAGCTTGAGATGCTCGGCATTCGGGGAGTGTTGTGAGGTCTTTCCTTCTGTTTGGAGCTCATAGTTTCCCGAGACGGATTACCGTGTCTGATGGTCCTTCCAGGTGGGTCCCAGTTTCCTTGTGAGTGGGTCCTTCCTTGGCGGCGGGGTTTCTTGAGTACTAGGTCTCACGGCCCGAAACTATTAGGTCGACTTAGATCATAGTGCCTTGTCGTTTTCCCAAAAAGTTGGTAGTTTTCGGCGTTTTGAGCTTGCTCACTCTTCTCTTCCGGAGATCGGGGTTGGGCGGAGGAGTCTCTCGTTGCGCGGCATTCGCGGGCACCAGCCATTATTTCGAGCCCAGCCTCAGCGAAGTGCGCGCCGGTGCGAATGCCCGAGCGACGAAACTTCACGAGTTTATACTTACGTGTGGTCTGCCATGCCCATAGTACCTGCGGGAGGTATTCTGTTTTCGCTATGGTCTTTCAGCTTAGTCTTCCATCTTGAACCCTTTATAGTGACCTGGCATTACCGTTAAATGCGGATGAGTTAGGAGACGAATAATAATTCACCAGATTAGACTCGGCCAAAGTTTTGAACTTGGTTTATCAAAGCATTTTCCATTGTCGATGTCAGGCTTTGGGATCGAGACCTGGAGTGGGCGAGCAAAGTTCACGTACTTTTTTGCTCGGTGATTTTGCCCGATAGTGACCTTAGCCCATTTAGTGAGTAGTCGACTCTATGGCCAGCGAATTTGCATTGATCCTTCCAATGGGCGAGAGGCACAGTATATCTAATCCCCATTCTTTGAGCCGAGGGCTTATGATCGAGTCGAGTAGCTGGTTGGGAGATGAGGGTCTTGGCATGCTCTTGGCGGATTATGCACTTTACGATGGTCTGTGGCGTCGCTGAGCATCGTGGGCGGTAATATCCTTGCCTGGGTGTGGGAGACCCGAGCTCAGATATGGTTTCCACAAATGCCTTCGTACCTCTCTAAATACGTAGTTGGCATCTTCTTTCTGTATTTGAGGAGGTGTGGAAAAGCCTCGTTTATAAAGGGTCCCTCGCAAGAGAGCGAATCTGGCTGACCTTGCTCTTAGTTTAGATGCTTCCATGAATCAACAGCAATATCTTATTTGATAGGTAGTAAGATGGGATCCATCCATTCAGTGCCATCATTATTGGGAAAACCTCGTCATTTGTTTCGATCTGAAGGTTCTAGGAGGTGCTCAAGCGGAACGGTCGATCCAAATCTTCTTCTGTAGCCCATTACTGAAAGCAAATTTAGAGGCGTATGAAGTAAATTCTCCGTTCTCGGGATGTGTCCGACTTGAACTCGTACTAATTTTTTGGCAGGCTTCAGCGTGCCTTCTTGAATATGAATCATTCTTTTTGCCTTTGGCCGTAGTCATCTTCTATACGTTTCACCACCAGATGAGAATCATGCTGGTTGATGCGGCCTCATAAATTGGGCAAGGTTTAGTCGATGATAATGACTTCATATTCGACCGTTGTTTGGGGCACGGAATCAGAATCACGGCGCATATTTTCCCGTCAATCAGTCAGGGAAATTAGAATCTTTTGCTCCGCCAGGGCATTGGTGGCCCTATCCTCTGATTATACCTCGGATAGGGAGGTCGGATGCAAGCTCGGCGGTTTCAGTGGGCTCTACCGAGGTGAATCCCATGATGAAATATGCGAAATCTTGCACTTTGATTATTGTTAACGGCAGTATAATCTTCGAACTCACTGTTTCCTGTTGTTTTTACTAGTCTTCCAAGGTTTTACGGTTTGTCACGATATTTGCTTCATGGGTGTTATTGGAATTCGATAGTGTGGGCTTGGGGCTGTAGTCAGTCTTTTAGCGTGGTCACCATAAATGTTTAGGGCGAGCTTTTCCATCTTGGGTATCTTTTTCCTCTCCTCCTCTCAGAAACCGAACGATAATGGACCATTCTTTGCGTTAATCTTAATTTCTTTGACTAGAGAAGCATTAATTAGTGAGCTTGACTAAGTAGAGCATGAGGAGTTCTCCCTCGGAGGACTTAGAATAGGGAGGCTCAGTGGGTTTGGAGTGTGAAGCGCCTCCTCCACAGTGGGCATCCATTGAGAAACCTTTTGAGAATTTGAAAAGAAGGGCTAACACTTGTCTTGATCTGGACACCAGAGCAATCGGCAGCTATTAGCCGATCGGGGCGAACTTCTTGTGTTGTGGCGGTTCTGTCTCCAGCTCTGACTCTTATTTTTATACCTTTGGATTTGCCTACATTCGTGGTGACTTGACAGAGCTTCACTGTAGAGACTCAGCACACATTGGGTTTAACTTCATTTGTAGTCTTTGGGACTTGGAGCCTCATTAGGTGGTTGGCATTGAGCCTTGCCTTAGCCGGCTTCATTAGCATGTCATCTATATACTCCATGGATGTGCCGATCATTTTTGGAACATCTTGTTTACTAGCCTCGATAAGTGAAAATGCAGTTTTCAACCCAAAAGGCATCCTTTGATAGCAATAAAGTCTGTCCCAGGTCCACGGAAGTCTTACTCACGGTCGTTTGGGGTCCCGTCACGATCCCCAGTTTGTAGCGAAAGCGTCCATGAAGCTGGAGCTCCTTGGCGAGGTGGCGTCTACTATGAGGTCAATCGAGGTAGAGGTAAAGCTTGTCTTCGGGCGAAACTCGGTTGTCGATAAAATAATCTGGTGCGCCATTTTCCGTTACCTTTTTGGCGAGAACTCACGATTCCTTCTTGATCGGAGCAATCTACTTCCCGGATAGTTTGGGTTTGGAGGAGTTCTTGACCTCCTCTTCGGTTGTTCCTTTCTCTTGAGGTGGCTTCTTCTTTTCTACGCGAGTTTGAAGGAGGGTGATGTTCTTTGGGTCAATTCTCATGTCCTCTTCGAGGCGAATACTTCCCGCATTACATTTTGGCGGATAGAGAAGATAAGCGTCTTGTTCAGCTTATACCAGATCGATGTGGCGAGGTGTTAGGTTGGTGATCAAAGTTGTCTTGGTTCCAGCTCTTACGAGGGTGTTGGTGGTGTGTAACACGCTCTGGCAGGCAGTTTGGCTGGTCGGCAGGTTCGGGTTGCTCTAATGTCACTCGATCACCTTATCAAAATCATTTATGGCTCTGTGGCGTTACACTTGATTGTCTTAATATCGCTTTCAAATATCTGAGCGTTTTAAAAGGGGAGTAAGCCCATTTCATTTCATTCCTTTTAAAAGTACAATTTACTGTAAAGGCATATCAAACCTTACTGAATGATTCTAAAATAGATACCAGGAGTTAGAAATTGTTTTGAATGTAAATAACTAAAGAGATATGGGGTGAATGCATATCTTGGAACATATTCCACGATTCTTTTCATGACTGGCAGCTTATGATCTTGCTTTGCTCTTGTTCAATCGAATTTTTATGCATAGATGAAACTACCATAGCATTTTCACATGGCAGAGTGGTTCTATCTAATTCCTTTCTGTGATTTTAGTTTAAATCAAATCATGCGGTTTTTAAACAAACTTTCCGGATCTTGGATGATTAATGTCAATACAATATATACTTATTTATATACAATCATTTATGGTTATTGATGAAATCAAGTATGCCCTTCCATATAATAAGTCATTGATAATCAAATCATGCATTTCACAATATATTTTCATTGATTCACAATCATACTTTTCAGTTCGATTTATCCTGATATAAAATCAATTCAATTACGGTTCACGCCTTAACAAATTTAACCTATATTTTTCGATACTTGAATATCAGTGCTTGGTGTGCGGACTACGGGCGATATAAGCGGTTTTATAACCTGATGCGGTCCGCATTTATTCTTGTTGGTTATATAAAAATATCAATTAGTAGACACTCTAGTCACGGTCCATTGTGGCGATCGGAGTAACACATGTCCCGATACAATCGTTAAATCTTCTTTATTTTGACCTCATTGGTATAATATCCTTCATCAGAACTAAACGGTTAACATTGAATTGGGCGTTTCAAATCTTTTGCCATAAGCGACATACAATTTCATTATGTGTACATTTGTATAAACGGTTCATTTTCAATACTCATGCAATTTTCATTTGCAAACATTTCACAATCAATTTATTAAATAATTCAAACAATTCAATATGCTTTTCTTATAGATTTGAACAAATAGTTTAAATCTTAAAATGAGAATAGGAAGATACAAAAACCAAAATCGTCGCTTTAATTCTATCTTGAAATGTAGCTTCAATGCAGACTTTCTCCTCTTTAGCCCCTATTCAAATACAATGACAATCACATATTAGTAAAGTTATTCTAGGAGTTTTGATCGGGTTTATGTCTGCAGGTACCTTCACTTGAAAAAAGAATTTTTGAGTTTATAGGCTATAATTTGCTCATGCTTCCTTCAAGAAAATTTTATATAAGTCTATTTTAGTAGGAATTGGAATCATCTCATTTTAGATCATCCAAACTCAGGATTATGGCATTTAATGCCAAACTAAGTCAATATGCAACTCACTTTCAGTTACCTCTTATTATTCCCAATTTCGAGGGTCTTAACTCATAAACAGTAATGGTTCCTTCTACTCATTTAAAGCTATGGCTCTAAGGTTTCTCCAACTGGAATCATCCAATTTGGGTCACTAAAACTCAAATTATTTCGACATCCAGTTACTCGATTTGCAAAGCAAAATTATTTGTTCTTATAACTCCACTTTGACAAATTTCTGGGCACTTTGAGATTTACAATTTGCATACCTTGCTAAGTAAATTATTTCTCCTAAATTATTTCCTAAAATTTTGAATCACTCAATTTGGAAGAGAGTGAAACTCAACTTATGGCCCAAAACACTGTAATATCTCAAAGCAGAGCATAACCCTTGAGCTACCCGAGCTCACCTTTAAGCCCGTATTTAGGAGCCTTAGAGCTACAATTTGCTCCTAGTCCCTTCTATACATTTGTAGACATATCTCTTATGGTTCTTTACCAATTGGAATTACTTCATTTAAATGATTATAATTTAATCTATAGCCAAAACAAGAACAGGGGTCTTGATAAAATTTTGTGGCATTTCTTTGAAAGCCAACATTTTCACGTTTGCAAACATTCTCAAAACAGTCAAACCAATCAGCATTGACTGATATGGCTGAACTAAACCATCAGATAACCTTTACATTTGGGGTTTTATTAAGCCAAACTGAAATGAAGGGGTTAAGTTTGGTTTTCTTTATTAAATTCATTTCAAATCTTCAATATCAAGCTTTCTTCTTCAAGCGTTCTCATAAAGCTCTTGTTTTAATGGAACGAATCACAACCTCCTCACTTTATAAGCCCTAGCTCTGTACTCTCTCTCAAACCGTTTTGCTCAAAATTAGCTTCCAATACCACTTTTGGTCTTAAATCATCCATATCACATAGGCATGTTTGGCCTTATTTAAAATCATTTGGTTAGTTCCCTAAATGTAGCTTGCCCCTTATTTGTCTCTTTTTAAAGTTCATAATTAATCACATAGACATTTCTTCTTTCTAATATATTATAGATTATATTTATAATTTCAATTTTTTTACCATTTTTACTTGAGTTTATTTAAGTTCAATTGGTTTCTCATTTTACTTTATTTAATATTTATTTGACTTTAGCTCATATATTGTTCAAATAACATTCATTTGAATAATTCCTGAAAAATACCAGGATGGCTCAATTTATGCAAATATATGTAGAGTATAAAAAAAAAGATTCTGTGTTTAAGGAAATTATTTCTCACAGCAAGAAAAATTTAGTCCTCGAAATTTACCTTGAATCAAACGATTCTGGATCTTTGTTTTTGTGGGTTTCTTCACTTTCCTAAGTGGCTTCTTCAGTCTTGGTTTCTCACCAACACTTTGACTAAACTGAATCTTCTTGTTCCATGATTCTCCTTCTGAGCGAGAGACTACATGCAGCCGGTCTGATCTATACCTCCTCAGCATTGAGACATGGAAAACATTATGGATCTTTTCCAAGTCTGGAGGTAATGCCAATCTGTATGCCATTGGACCCACTTTTTCAATCACTTCATAGGGGCCAATAAATCTAGGGCTCAACTTGCCCTTTTTCCCAAATCTCATCACCTTCTTCCTAAGGCGATACTTTTTCAAAACACTTTTCGCCCAGATCTCATGCTCCAGACTATCTTACTTACTTAAACATATGATTTCTATCTATTAGTTTGCCACCTTCCAATCTTTCTTTAATCATTTCACTTTTCTTGAATCTCTTGTATCAAGTGTTGGAGGCCCGATCACTTTCTTTCGCTCAATTACATCCAACACAGCGACGTTCTGGCACTAACTTCCATATAAAAGCTCGTGAGGCGCCATTCAGTACTTTATTGGAAGCTGTTGTTAATAAATTCAACTAAAGAATGTGTTTATCCCAGAGTGCCACTGTAGTCGATCTTTGGCTCTTGCACCTTTCAATTTGAATCACTCTTTTGATTTGTCATGCATGCATGGGTTGGAATCTTTGTGTGCAGAAGTTAGTCAGTGCCTAAGCCTCTTGCAATTTTCCCCGAATCTACAAGTAAACTGGATCTCGGTCTGAAATAATGGATAATGGAATCTCTTCTTAACTATTTTCTTGATACTCAGCTCTACTAAGCATCAAGTGAATAGTCGGTTCTCAACTTTGGTAGGAAGTGGCGACTTAGTTGTCGGTCCTTTTACAACCCAGCGAGTCATGCTTTCCTCCCTATCAATGGTAACCCGATACCAAAATCATAGTAAATTGATTATTCCCTCCGGTATTCCCGATGGTGTAATAATCTTGAAGGAACTTGATGCTGCCTTTGCGGCTTTGTGACAAACACTGGTTACAAACTACGTGCTCCTCTTTTCATTAGGACCACGGAATGACTTTTTCAAATCTTGATACATCTTTGTGCTACTGGGATGGATAACAAAAGATCCACTATGTGCCTCTTCAAGTATGACTTTCCTCAAATCATTATCATCGGGTATACAAACCCTATCTTTATAATACAAAACCCCATCTTCATTTACTATAAACTCAATTTCTTGACCATTTCCAATCCCAGGCTTACTGCGACCATTTTCTGTCTTTCTTTTATTGCCTCTAGCACTGATTCAATAAACTTCGGTCATCAATTCTATCCTCTGTGCATCATCTATCAGCGACAAATGACATTTCGCGCTCAGGCGATTTGCAGTCTTTCTCAAAGTGTCGGCCACTACATTGCCTTTCAGGTGATAATCAATCATTATGATTATGGCTCTTTTATCAATTCCATCCATCTCCGTTGTCTCGGGTAAGCTCTGCGTTGCGGGGACCGTCTTAAGAACTCTTATGATGGTGTAAATGAGCACTTTTCTCCATAAAAACAGGTGTCTCCAAATTTTCAAGCATAAAATAACAATTCACGGCTAATTCGGATAATGCATTAGGGTGGATTCTTTTTCATCACGACTATATCTTGGAAACTTGAGCTACACTTGCCCTCTTGCATTAGGACACATCCAGAGTCCATTTAGTAGGCGTCACTAAAGATCACATATTCCTTGTGCAATTAATTTGGTAAAATGAATCTCGGTTAGAATGTTTCATCTTATCAAAACTAACGACATTCTTCATCCCATTCCATTCACATTTTTGGAAGCGATCTCATCATTAGAGCTGCGATCATGAAAAACCCTTAACAAATCTGCGTAGTAACTTTTTGCTGATTCAGGGAAATTACACACTTCTGTAACATTTCTTAGTGGCTTCCATTCGATAACATACATTTTCTTTGGATCCTTTCCAGTTCCTTCTTCGTCTGATATTGCTGAGAAAGGATACTTCATTCAACCAAAACTCACACTTGCTCAGTTTCGCATACAACTGCTATTTTCTCAAAGTCTCGACCTTTGCAGAAGGTGTGTGTCGTGATTTTCGATCTTTTGAATACACAAGAATTTCGTTTATGGTGTTGAAGTGATCCACATACAGGTGGAAAACGCATGATTCATTGGTCCATGAAGCCTTGGAGCATTGTCAAATGGCTTTACAAGGAACTCATGATAATCATGCTCGGCGTTCTAAACGCGTTTATGCACATCCACATCTTTAATTCTAAGCGATGATACCTGGTCATGAGTCAATCTTGAAAAGATGCTTGCCTTTAGTTGATCAAACCGTCATCAATTAAAATTATGATGCCATTTAACTACGGTCGACTTATTAGGTTGTCTATAATCAATACATAGTAGAAGTGTGCTATCTTTCTTCCTTTAACAAAAAGCCTGCGAGCTCCCCACGGTGATACACTTGGTCGAATAAGCCCTTTCTTAATTCTTGCAAGCTGAACCTTCAATTATTTAACCCAGCTGGAACCAATTCGGGGTAGGTGTAATGCGTCATAGGTGTGGCTTTGGTACAACGATGGATAGCAAACTCAATCTCCTCATTTGGAACAATCTTGCAACTCTTAGGAAACACGTTCGGTCACCTTGTTAGGATATCGGATGCACACTAAGCGCACCTTTGCAATGTCAATCACATGACAGTAGGCTTCACCATTTAGCACCATTTTTCTAGTGGTGGTTGCGGATATCACATTAGAATTGGTTTGACCTCTTGCCAATGAAAAGTGCTTCACCTCAATTAAACTCTGAAATTCCTCTTGCTGTTCTACAATCCACCATCACTTGGTGTCGGGGCGACTAATCCATCTCAAGCCATATGTGACTCAGCAGGAATGGTCGATCAAATCCCGGGAAACTCATACTCCGTATTGGATGGGGCAATCTCTATACCTCTATTCACAATAACACTATGCCTAAAGCGGGTTTCGTGCTTCAAGATGTACTGGTTCCCTCCTCAGTGCAGAATTTTTACACACTAAAGGCATGTCCCGGTACAAATATATGAGTGGGTTGACCACAGTTCGATCAATGCATGTCTGATGGTAATAGAGATTGAAATTACCAGCTATCACATCTGGAGCATCGGTATCTTCCACTGCTTTCATTGCATATGCTCTAGCTAGAGCACGGCCATCTTACTTTTATCTAAGGTGTGTGTCCACTTGTCTCGGAACACTCGTTGATCTGACCTCTTGTTGCACCTTTTGTATACTTGTTTGTACCCCGGTCTGAGGTCTTTATAAATGACGAGCTCTTGGAAACCAGTCTCTCGCTCCTATGCTCTTTTGGATCCCTGAATCAAAATAATGTTGTAAGTCTCAACGATTCTTCTTTATGATTTTCATGATGGGATCAATGAAGCGATCGTCTAGAAGTACCTCTGGTGCTCATATTGTGTCTTGGGTAGAATAGTATTCCTCTGGTGCTTTGGAAATTGCTAAGTGGCCATTTGGAACCACTATTAGTCCCATGAATCTCTTCCTTTCTTGTTATTGTGAAATTTGGACCGACGGAGATTTTGCTTTCCACATGCTTTATCTTTTCTCTCTTTTTTTCCTCTTTCTTTACTCTTTCCCATTTAGCCACATATGTCACAATTTTGGAAAAATCATCATGGAAAAATCCTATGACATGGGCCCCGAATATGAATCATTAGGTGCGTCTTCGAAGCCCTCACGACCTTTTCTTCCTCACTTACAGTATCTGAGGGCATACTTGCCCGAACTTGTGAATTCTCTTTATTCTATGACACTCATGCATGCTTTGTCTCGGATTATGAAACTCTCTTCTCATGTTAGCCAAATATAGATGCTTGACCCACATAATGCTTCTTAGATTCATCAAGAAGAACTCATGTAATACTCTATGGTGGTGCGATCACAGTGAAACCCTTCTTGATAAGCCTCATCCTATAGTAGGGCGGTCGCACATTCGAACTCTCATCCGTTGTACAATGCATTTTGCACTAGCATTATTTCTCAGTCCTTTCAGCTGGTCTCGCCATAGAGGGCTCATCCTTTTAATCCGGAAAATCTCTGGTCGGTACCTTGCCATCCCCTCTCGATGGCTGATCGTTGACTGGCCGTGATAGTTTGTCTTTGCTCTTTATAACGCTGAGCTAAGCTATTGGAGGATATCAATAACACCCCTCTGAGGTTAGGTTCATTCATTGATGGAGCATGGATGGCACCACGGCCCACACTAGCGGGATTGTCTTGGCGATTCCCTTGGTCATCTCAACCCTAAAGGGTTTGTATCCGTGTTTCACAGCCCGAGAATCCGCATCAGAGTCACGTCATCCTTTATATGCAAATGCAATGCATGTTATAAGCAATTTCAAAATCATTCACAAAAATTTTCAAAATCATTTTGTAGAATCGCCTAAACCTAGGCTCTGATACCAAAATAAAATGTAGCACCCCTTTCTGGCAGGCGGTTTGGCGGGTTCGAGCCCAGAAGTTAGGGTTGCTCTAATGTCCACTCAATCACCTTATCAAAATCATTTATCAAAAAGACATGTCGTAGCGTTACTGTCAGTTGACATAAAATCCTTTCCAAGAATATCTTGGAAGCGTTTTAAAGGTAAGCCCATTTCATTTATTCATGCAAAGTACAATTACTATAAAGGCATATCAAGCCTTTTCAAATGATTTACAAAATTGATATTGAGTTGAAATTGTTTTACAAAATATCAATGTTAAAAAAGATAGAGTGAATGCATATGTCGGAACATACTTACATTTTCTTTGTATTTCGTCTCCTCGATCTTGCTTTTAATCTGTTCAATGGTACACAACGCATAAATAAAACTACCGCTAAGCATTTTCATGCTTAGTGGTTCTCCTAATTCCATTCTCGATTTCAGTTTAAATCAAATCATGCAGTTTTACTAAACAAACTTTTAGATATTTTTGGATGATCAATGTCAATACAATACATATACTTATTTCATATACAATCATTTATGATTAATTGATGAAATCCAAATATACACTTCCATATGAAATAAGTAATTGATAATCAAATTATGCATTTCACAATATTCTTTTCATTTCAATTCGCAATCATGCTTTTCAATTCCAATTTGTCAAAATCTCAAATCAATTCAATTCGGTTTTGCCCTTAACAAATTTAACCTATGTTTTTCGATATCTGAGGATACTTCGGAATCACCCGGCCATGAGTCCCTGCGGGTTGCGAGTCGGGGTATAAAAATAGTTTTGCCAACACGATGCAGTTCACGATGGGTTGTTGATCGGGTGTACATCAATACAATCGTTTAACGTCTTGCTATTTTGACCCTGTTGGTATGCAATCTATCCTTCGAGGGCGAACAAAGCGGTTAACATTCGATTAGGGCGTTTCAAAATCTTTATAGCGACATACAATACAATATGTACATTTGTATAAACGGTTCATTTTCAATACTCATGCAATTTTCATTTGCAAACATTTCACAATTAATTTCTTCAAATCAATTAAAACAATTGCATTTAGAACAAATAGTTCAAATCTTTAAACGAGAATAGGAGAAGATAGAACAAACCAAAATCATCGCTTTAATTCCGATCTTCGGAATCCCCACTTCAATGCGAGCTTTCCTCCTCTTTAGCCCCTATTCAAATACAATGACAATCACAATCACATATTAATGAGTTGATACATGGGTTTTGATGGGGTTTATGTCTACCCGATACCACTCACTTGAAGAATTTTTCTGGGGACACATGAGCCATAATTTGCTCATGCTTCCTTCAATACTAAGATTTTATCTCTATGAGAATCTATTTTAGTAGAATTGGAATCATCTCATTTGGATCACCCAAACTCGAGGATTCTGACATTTAATGCCCAAACTAGTCAACATCTTGGCTCACTCGGTTACCCTCTGTTATTCCCAATTTCAGGGCCTTAACTCCATAAATTGGTAATGGTTTCAACCTTCTCATTTGAAGCTATGGTTCTGGTTTCTTCTCCAACTAAGATCATCAATTTAGATCCACCAAAACTGATTCTTGCATTTTACATCCAGACTACTCCAATTTGTAAAGCAGAATCGGACTGTTCTTACATATAGCTCCACTTTGACAAATTTCTGGGCACTTTGGGGTTACAATTTACTTACACTTCCTTCAAGTAAATTATTTCTATAGAAGTCTATTTTACCTATAATTTTTAATCACTCAATTTGGATGAGTGAAACTCAACTTATGGCCAAAACACTATAACAATACCCAAAGCCCAGGCATAACAGTGAGCTACCAGGCTCACCTTTCGTATGTTGGGGCCTTGGAACTAATTCTTCTGGTCCCTTCTATACATTTGTAGACCTATCTCTTATTGTTCTTTACCAATTGGAATCACTTCATTTGGATGATTATAACTTAATCCATAGCTAAAATAAGAACAGGGGTCTTGACAAAATTTTGACAGCATTTCATGACAATAACATTTTCCACTTTTAAACACTCCTCCAAATCAATCCAAACCAATCTAAACAATGCAAAACAATCTCAAACTGAACTAAAACCACCCAAGAACACTTTTATACCACATTTGGGGTTTTATTAAACCCAAACACAAGTAGAAATGACGTTAGAGTTTGGTTTTTCTTACCTTAAATCACTTTCAATCTTCAATGCCAAGCTTTCTTCTTTTACTTGATCTCTTAAACTCTTGCTTTAATGGAGCAAGAATCATAATCTCTTCACTTTGCAAGCCCTAGCTCTCCTTTCCTCTCTCTCTCAAACCGTTTTGCTCAAAATTAGCTTCCAAGACCACTTTTGGTCTTAAATATCCTATGTCACATAAGGCATTGTTTGGCCTTCTTTAAAAATCCATTTTTGGGTTTAAGTTCTCCTAATTGCTAGCTTACCCTCTTGTCTCTATTTGCATTTAAGTTACTCATTAATCACACTTAGACATTTGCTTCTTTCTAACTTATGACCCTTAGGTCCTTGTTCACAATTTCAATTTTTTGCTTTTTCACTTGGGTTTATTTAAGGTTCAATTAATTTCTCATTTTAACATTTAATATTTACATTTGGCTTTTAGCCATATAATAATTTAATCAACATTCATTTGAAAATTCCCAGGAAAATGCAAGTTGTAGTAATTATACTGGAATATATAATAAAATTATAAAAAAAATTATATGATATTTTGGGGCGTCTGGGGTGTCAGTTCATCTCATACTTCGAGGCTCATCCGCGTGAATGACTGTCAGCACACTTTACGCTTCATTAACACCAAATGGCACTCAGGAGCTGTCCATTTGGTCTCCTCAGGCCTTTCCTACCCCATTTTCTATAGGGAATTTGATTACCATGACAAAGCGGAGGATGGCTGCTTATAACGTGGGGATGGCACGCTAATAACATGTTGTACGCCGATGGGGCCTCCACGATGAGGAATTTTGTCGTTGTTGTGGCCTAGCATGGGGGGTCTCCTAGAGTGAGCACCAATTATACTAATCCCAAGGGCAGTACTCTCTCTCCGGAGAATCCTCTTAAGTGGGAGTTCACCGGTTCAAGCTTCTCTCTTCCAATGCCCATTTTGTCAAATGCTGACGCGAAGATGATGTCGGTCAAGCTTTCTTTGTCGTCGGATACAATCGTTTGTTTTGTTGGCCACGACAGCCGCTATCCTGTGGTCATCTTCGAGGGTGTTAGCGGCCTTCAGTCGTAGAAGTTATGGTGGTATCGATCGGGGAGCTTTGGGACGTGGCACGCACCTCTAGTCGCTTTTCTCCCCTGATCTGGCGCATAGGTAGGCCTTCTGGCTAAACTGGGCTCCCCACCACCCGAATGAGACCCTAAAATCATTGATCTCCCAGAGGTTGTTGATTCTGAGCAGGGGCCGGTTGGCGAGATGGTGGAGGAGGTGCTCGGTTCCAATCTTTGGGAGCCACGCAACGGTAGAGATGTCCACGTCGGATCAGGAATTTAATTTATTTTTTCAATTGAATACAGTCATCTGTCTGATGTCCGTGATCTCTATGGAAGTCACAATAATTGGTCATGTCTCTCTTTTGCACGGGTGCATGTACGTTGAGATGGACATCTTAAAAGCTTCTCATCTTTGGCCACTAGTATATAGGACTTGAGATCTTGAGGGTCGTCGGGGTGAGTGGCCGGAGTTGGATACCGCGGTTGCAGCTCGGGCTGGGGTGGACCCAAGCGGTCCCTGACGTTACCTCTTCTCTTTGGAGATCGATCTTTGTCTTCCCTGCCTCTCCGTGGGAATCTGTCTTTGTCTCTTCGTCTCCTGGTTCTTCGGTCCCGCTTTTTCTCATCCTTGTTTTTCTCCTTTCGAGCAGAAGAGCTTCCCTGCTTAGACATAAGAGCCTCCTTGTCGTTGACGTACTTTTCGGCTTTGGAGAGCACCTCGGCCATGCTTGCTTGAGGGTTCTTCGAGATAAAGAACATTAGGTCTTTGGATTCTTTTGCCATTTATAAGGAGTGGTGATGGCAAATTTTTCATCCGAGATGTCCACCCATAGTGACTCCGGGTTGAACCTCTGGACGTAGGACCTCAGGTTTTCTTAAGGGCCTTGCTTTATGATCAGCAGGTGGTAGCTCGGCTTCCGGTACATCCAGGCTCCGATGAAATGGGACACAAAAGCAATGGAGATTTCCTTGTAAGACGAGATTGAGGATGGCAGGGCTGTTGGATTAATACGAAATGAAGCAGAGTGATGGCAAAAGCACGCATCTCACAAGATCTTGGTATCCTTATAGTTCCATCGGCTCTTGTAGGGTTGAGGTGGTCGATGGGGTCCACTTCATTCCATCGGCCGATGCGTGGCATTACGAACTTTGTTCGAAGGAGTGTAACACCTTGGCTGAGTAGCGGGGATTACGTTTTACGTACTAGAGCGTCCATGGGCCAGGGGCTCGGAACTCTTCTAGCCTTCATGTGGGTGAGCTCTTACATTAGGTATCTTGGAGCAGCTGCTCCAGATGATTCCTCTTTTCCCTCTAATGAGGGTGGGACTCTTCACACTCCATCGCCTGTCAGCGTTCCTTCGTTTTGGTCGTTTAGAGAATGCAGTGAGATCATACCCTGCGAGTCAGGCTATTTTCTCCTCTTCCGTCCTTCGGTCTCGGTCGAGGTGTGTTGCTCTCTGTGGTATGGTGTCGCGGCCCTCCATGGGTCAGTTGTTCATCCACGGTGCTGTGCAATTCAGGGATTCTGCTTGACTCCTCAATGACCCGAGTGGCGAAGACGGAGGCCTCGATCTCATTGCTAGCGGCGTGGAGGCTCAGGAGACATCCTGGGTGTCATTTGTCACGTCTTCTGTTGGTCTTGCGTCCTCGGGGGGTTGGCTTGACTCCTGCTCATGTTTCGAGTCGATACCATCAGTCATTGAGAAATCAGTTTACTAGTAAAGGAACAGTCGTTCCCACAGACGACAACAAACTAATGGTGCTTTTTCTATCGATCTTTTGGGTGGGCACAACGGGAGTTCTTTGGGTGTAGTATAACACAACTGCTGCTTTATAAGGATGATCATTAAGTGTCTAGGCTCTTCGATTCCTAAGTCAGTTTCTTTCTTACAGAAAGGAAAGAATTCAACTGTTGGGGGCGTTATGTTTGCGTACCTTTTGTTAGTGGGATTGCTCGATATTTATAGTGGATAATCACGATGACTTTCCTTTGGGTAGGGGATCTTTTCTTCCTCATCGCTAACCGAATATTTAGAGGATAATTAGAAGGTCGTAATCATGGGGGATCCTTCTTTCCTTAATTGATATTGGGTCACGAATATGGAGTGTTTTCCTTTCTTACGGTTCATCTGGCAGTCAGCGGATTACCCTCGTTACCAGTTCGGCCCATTGGGGTCAGTTTCAACCCTGGGCCTAAGTCTTGCGGGGAACCAGGACATCGTTATGGGTTGAGTTCCCCAGTAAGGCTTTTCTGTTGACCTTAAGGAGGATGTCAGCCAGCTTCAGGGCCCATTCCCTAGGCCGATGGACTGCTTTAATTTTAAGCACCATCACTATTTATTCAGAAAAACCAGCATTTCAACTTCAGCTTCAACGTGGTGGAAGAAAAGAGATTTGGAGTTTCCTTGTGTTTTTTTTTTTTTTTTTTTTTGGTTCTTACGAGTTACAACTCATACTAGTGACTTTATGTTCAAATACAAATCCTTATTGATAAATTACATTTAAGCCAATAAAAAGAAAGTGTCAAATAATACTATCAACAACTCATTAAGGTGAAGCAATGAAATCAAATTCTGAATTCTGTTGATTAACGTGTGAATGTTTTTCATGCTATCTTTTTTTTTTTCAATTGAGATCCAATATTTCCACCCTTGTGTTAGAGTGGAATAGGTGTACGGAGGTCCCAAATTCAAGTTGTATCAAAACAAAATATTACAAAGATAAAATGCACAAGTGAATAGAAACAAAAAATTGAGATTGAATACTTCTTTGGATAATGATGTAGGAAACATGTGACCACTAAATTTATACTAATTATTGAAATTTATTAATGACATTAATTGTTAAATTCATTATTATTTTTATTTCTATTCACTTTTGAATATTACATAGTAATAATTTATTCTTAAAACGTCAGATCATTATAACATGTATATCCCAATTGAGCTGGAGTATCAAATAAAGGCCATCAATTTAGGTAGGTCTATATATATATATATATATATATATATATATATATATATATATATATATATAGTTACCAAATAATCATCAGTATCCTTGGGTATATGTTTCATACCTTTCTTATCAAATCCTGTATGTGCATTTATTCAACATTGTGAAGCACAACAATCTTCTATCCAACAAGGATAAGCTTCCGCATTACAGTGGTGGGCTAGATTTTCTTCTTCGGGCTTAAGCATGGCACTAGTAACAGGTTTTAAGACAATTTTATTTATTTAGTAGATAATTAATTGATGGATTTTTTTTTGTCACGCATTATGATCATTATTATCTCATTCTTCTCCTTTAATTTAATCACCGACAATATTTCTAATAGTTATTTTACTGTATTTTCTTTACATAAAATCAAATTAAATATTTAATCATTTATATAGTTATCATTAAGCTCAAGATTTGGAAATAATTGCAAGGCATATAGAGAATGCCCAATACATTGTTCAACACGGTTTCATAGAAAAAAAATTGTGTTTCAAGTATGATAGTACCTGATACTATTTTATTAGAAATACATGGTTCAATAATGTTTCATAGAAAAAAAATTGTGTTTTAAGTATAATAGTATCTGGTACTATCTTATTAACTGTTGGTATTATATTGACATCGTTTCATTACGATAGTACTTATAATTTATTAAAATAGTATCTAGGTAGTATAATACTTGAGACAGAATTATTTTTTATGAAATTATCCTAAACAATGTATTTTGCACTCATTGCAATTTTGTTTTGCTTTTTTTTTTTTTTTGTTTAAGAATTTGCATTCTTTACTATTATTCTTAAATCAATGGGGGTGAAAGACAAGTTTCCCAAGAAAAAAATTATGCACTTACGTTTGCCATGTTGACTATGGTGATCTTATTCATTAAATGTTTTTTAATGTCTTTCTATAGTAATATATCTCCGTAATTGTATCTTAGTTGATTCAACTTTAGATTTGCTAGCCAATGATGACCATTTCCAGATTTCAGTGATTACTTTCATGGACGGCCAAACGCTAGAAAGATTTGTGGTTCACAATATAATATCATGAATTTTTTTTTTTTTTACAGATTTTAATAAAGGCATCACGCTAATAGGATTGATGATGCACCACTAAATTAATCTTAATTTTACATTTCTTGTTACATATTCTCATTTTCTTTGGGAATCATGTTTAGGTGTATGAAGCACCAGAAAGAACAAATTACTTAAGACCGAAATGCCCCTCATCTAGTGCCTTTTATCTTTTTCTTTCTCATAGTTCATAGCACTTAAACATAATTTTTCTTTAACAAATAGACTAAGAAACTTAAAAATTTGGTAACAAAAAATAAAATTGTTAACTGACTAGAATTTTGTAATGACCCAAATTATGATCTGATTAGATTGAAATGGTCCGATTTAATCTAAGGTTTATATATATATATAAACCCCAGATTAATTTTGTGAGTGTTTAGTGTTTTAGATCATGTACTTAAAATTCACAATCAATAAAAGTGTGTCCTTGTCCATGGATGTGAATTAACCCAACCGTAAATCTTTATATTCTTACTAATTTTTCATATTCTTACTAATTTTTCGTTTATTTTTTTTCCTATTTCCTGTTTATTTTACAACAAAAATAAAATAAAACAATTCGTTTTTCAAGAGAGAGATTAAAATGAAAATGGCATTCCAATCGAATCCTCGGACAAGAGGGTGCACACATGAAAAGGAAAAAAGAAAGAAAGAAAACAAACTAGGAATCCCGATTCCCAATTCCCAAACAAACCCATGAAGTTCACCTTACAAGTTACAAGGGTGAGCACACCAAAACAATCAACATAAACATGGAGAACGACGGAAAGGAAAATCAATCCTCTTCCTCATCTTAAACCCTCTTTGCCAAATTTGTAACGATGTTTTCCTTCGAAAGATCCGAGCCGTCGGGTAATGCACGTCCGTCCGATGCTCCGAAGGCAAACACACACACATTCGATAGCGTCTCCGTCTCCTCTATGCCACACTCCTCGTCCGCCTTTGCCCCTATCGGCACATACACCGACGGCGCGTGCGGGTACGCGCAGTAACGAACATGTCGGAGTTCGTTGTCAGCCGGTGAAATCATGGAGTAAGGTGCAGCGTAGTATCGATCCGACGACCTTGTAAGGTCCAATTTTTTAGCGAAGTTGTCCTCCAAAGGATCCGATACCTTCTCCTCCTCCTCCTCCGCCTCAACCTCCGCCTCCGCCACCGCCACTATCTGATTGTACGGGCATTGCTGTGAGGACCGGTATTGGAAACGAGAATATCGAGCTGCGCTGTAAGCCAATGCGGCGTCGTGTTGATCTGATGTACGGTAAAGTGAATCCTGCAAATCCTTCACTGAGATCTCGACATCGACCTTGCCCTGAGGCTGGAGATCGAGAGTGAGGAAGGCTTCGACGCCGAAGCCGACGTCGTCGACGACGTCACAGAGAGAGAGGCAAGCGGAGCCGACTATCGACTCGGTGTCGTCTTCGCCGGTGGATTCGTCGTGGACGATCTCGAGGTAGAGAGCGGAATCGTCGATGGAGGAAGGGATCAGAATGTGGAGAGTCTCGTTCCAGGAGGGGGATGTGTCGCCGTCGTGGTCGACTTTGGTGGAGGACTTAGCGGTAGGTTCGACCCAAGCCGAGACGGATGGCTTCAGTGAGCCGTGGCGCCAGTTCACATTCTTCAGATCTTTGGCGGAGGTGATCTTGAGTTTCAACTCGAATAAGCTAGGAGCCATGGGAGGAGGTTGCGGAATCTGGAAATTCTGGAGAAAAGAAAAATGCTCTGAAAAACTCTCAAATGGCTGCTTACATCGAATGGCTATTTATTTAGAAAAATCCGCACTTCAACTTCACTTCAGTATTAACGTGGTAGAAGAAAAGAGATATATATATGGAGTGAGTTTCATCTATATGGTTGAATATAGGTTATTACAAATGATCTTAAAGCCAATTCTCAAACCCGATATGCAGGTTTCTATGAGTATAAGGAGGTTCAGTTTTTTCATAAAATATTGTAAAACTTGTTTTTTTTTTAACTGACAACTCACCTTGTACTCTATGTTCTAATAAAAATCTTTATTAATGAATTAAATTTAAGGCAATAGAGAGAAAGTGTCATATACTACTATCAACTTATTAGGTGAAGCATTGAAATCAAATACTGAATTATGTTCATTAACGTGTGAATGTTTTTCATGCCCATCATTTCTTTTTCAACTGAGGATATTGAATACTTCTTTGGATATTGACGTAGGAACTAGGAAACATGTGACCACTAAAATTTATACTAATTATTGAAATTTATTGATGACGTTAATTATTAAATTTATTATAGATAACATTATTGTTAATCTTTTTATATATATATATATATATATATATATATATATATATATATATATATATATATATATATATATATATATATATAAAGATGTTTCTGTAGGATATTTTTTGCCATTATTAGCCTCAAATCACCTTACGTACACCTATTTTTATAATTTTCTTCCTCACAGTTTGTTATTCTCAAAATTCAGATTTTATTTTGTTTTTTTTTTTTTTTTTTCATGTTTTAGCCTTCGTCGAGACGCTGACAAGGGTCAGTTTTAGTATGATGTTTGATTGTCATTGTTCTTTGCAAGGATGTTCATTCATTGGCTTACAGATGTAAAGTGTTTATTTGTATGATAGCAATTCAAACAAGCAAAGTATATCCGACAAGTGAAAAAAAATCAAATCAATAGTTATCAATATGCTATAGAACTGAAATCATAGTTATTCTATTCGCAATAGTGATATCAAATGTATAGGCTTAATTATAAAATGCATAGGCTTTGAGTCGATTCATCATGCTATTAACCTAAATGCTATTTCATCATTTATGATTTTTAACGATTTTAATTATACGTTTCTATCGATGTATTGCTAGTTTGAATCAATAAAATTATTTTTTTCATATATATATATATATATATGAAATAAATCAAGGGCAACATATATATTGTTTTAATTTCAAAATTAACATGTATAACCTAGTTACAAATGTCAAATTGTATAGAATCTTGAATTTATTCAACATGTTATAGGCAATAATATGGTTCTCATATTCTTCTATTAGGTCATTATGCATGTTACTCAACAGGGTGAAGAAAAATGACATTCAATCCAACATGGATAAGGTAGGCTAAATTTTCTTCTACCGGTTGTACCATCAAGGGGGCTTAAGACATTTTATGTATTTAGTACATTATTAGATGATATGATTTTTTTTGTGTCACACATTATGATTCTCCATTAATTTAGTGACCAACAATATTCGTTGTAGTTATTTTACTTTATTTTCTCTATATTAAATCAAATTAAATTATTATATTTTCGTTGAAATAATGAGATCGAAAATTCTATGGTACTCATAATCACCACTCATTAAATATGAATTAAACCACCATATCTTGTAATGAAAAAAATTGGGCCCTCTAGTCTTAACTCTTAACATACATGGTTGCATTCAAGAATGCTAGTGTTAACTGTTAATATCATCGATTCATATTGAATAGTATGTTCTTGGTAGGATCACAGTAGTCATATTAAACGTCCAACCTCCTAAGTCAAAGCTTCATAAACTGGACCTCTCACTATTTCACAACAAACTAGCTATGCCCCAGCCACAATTGGTCCTACCAACTGGTACCAATTTTCATGTTTGGTTCCGGTCGATAGTTGATAATTAATTATTGATTGGTTAAGTAGTCGATTAGAAATAACTATTTAAAGGTTAATTTACTTATATTTTTTTTATTGTTACAATACATATTCTCATTTTTTTTTCTTTTGATTCATAAATAAAATAAAACAATTCGTTCCTCAAACAAAGTTAAAAAAGAAAATGGCATTCCAATCAAATCCTCCGAAAAGAGGTTACACACTTATACTCGTGAAGAAAAAGAAAAAAGAAAAAACGCTTCCAAGCAATCCCAAACAAAACCCTTGAAGTTCATGTTACAAGGGCGAGCACACCAGTACAATCAATACAAACATGGAGGACGACGGAAAGGAAAATCAATCCTCTTCCTCATTCCTCATCTTCAATCTTTGTGAATTTTTTAGCTATACGTAACGGGGATCGGTAGTGGTAACGAGAAAGCTCGAGCCGCTACTGGTGGGTCACAGGCGAAGGCCGTCGTCACATTGATCCCAAGAACTTTCACCAAGATTCCTACATCGATCTTAGTCTCGCATGGATCGAGAACATGGAAGGCTTCGACGCCGGCCGAAGTGACGCCGACGACGTCGCTGGAGTAAGAGGCAAGTTTGATGCCCCAAACCCGCGAGGGTCCCGTTGACCATCACACCTGTGGAAACATCTCAGACTTCATATCATAAACCCATATCAGTGAGTAAAATGACCCAATAGGGCCCATCATCCATATTCGTCTCACACGCTACAAACCATACATTTCTATAAACCAAGAGTTATTACATTACTCTTAATACAAAAAGCATATATTAAAAACTAGTTTGTTATAATATATACATGTTATGGCTGCATTCCTATAAATCCCACTCCACTTCATAATCCCCACCTTTAAGGAGCTGTCGTCTCACTGGGCTCCGCACCGAAGCAACCTAATGACTGGTGAGTTAATGCCTAGAGAGCAATCCTACAAGGGCTATTCCTCACCTAGGTGCACATGCAAATGATCATTTCACAGTCAAACCAACAACCAATCCATGCATACATATTGTCATATCATGGAAAAAAAACTACATGCATGTATGAGACAACACTCTACATGCCCCATGTACCGGGTCAACCTCCGACCACCACTCCAATGTAAGTGCTAAATGGAAATCAATACCGAAAAAGTTCGACTCTCATCTCACAACCCGTAGTCTATGTGATATTTATTTTAATCGCTTTGTCTTTTGGGCAACAGAACTTTCCCCGGAGTCTCACCGCGGTCTTCTACACCCTTCCGACATTTTTCAAAGCTTTCACCGATGGATACGCCGCTTCCAACTGTGTTTTCAAAGCTTTTCAATTGAGGGGGTGTCTATCCCCTACTTGCTACGCCCGACACTATTCGTTCTCATTTACTAACACCGTGAACTCAATTAAACTTCGCCCCATTCCTAAGCCTGCATTACCGATTTTGCACCAAACACAAGCAGGCTAAACCAAGACCATGTACACATCACCTGGCGTAATGCAAAGGTTACCGCACACCACGTAATGCAATTTGTGCCCGCACTCAAACTCATGACCAATGTATGAAGACCTCTACATGGACATTCTACACCGTACACTATGTGTGTGCTATGAATACTCATGTCTAATGCACACAACATTCCATATATTCAGTTCAACATCAACATACATGTAGACATGTTAATATTCCATACATTCAAATCAGTACATCACATGAGCATGCACTACATCTTTTCTATCATTAAGTTCATTCATGTCAACACATCATTCAAGCATGTATTAACATAATTCCAACAATTACTTAGACAAGTAATGCTATAATTCATATTCCTAGCCGAGACATACAAGGTCACTATACACCTCCAATGTATAATTATTTCCATCTTATCACACATATCACATAATTTCACATTTTCAAGATGTCATTGAATTTATGGCACAACACACATTAGTCATTTCTACCATAAATCCACCCATGCTTGGCCTTCGAAATAACTGGACTTCTAGTCCGTAAAGTCTAGTTGTAAATACCACACCGAAACATCCAACACGCACTCCCTCAAGCCAGGCCATATGTAGTCCTAACCACGTTACAAACCTGGCCCGAAACATAAGTCCTAAACCTAACGGACCATTCTCGAACTTTCCATGACCCAAATTTCAATGTTCAACCTATATTTTGGCTGAGCACTTTATTTTATTAAATTCTAGACTCGACGTGCTTTTCGTAGAGTCTAAGACCAAGCGAATCGGAGTTCGGACGAGAAAGATATGGTCATCCAAAGTTGACGCGACCGATTCACAAGTGGTGCGCGGGAATTCCAAGACATCCCTGCCACATTCTATTTGAATTTTGCTATCCCGTATCACGTTGTTTGGCTCTCTGACAAATTCCGAACCCTCAGAAAACCGTTCGACAATCACAAACAACAAACTAAACCACACACATATTAAATTCACCTTTGAAATGGGCAAATCGTTAGGGCCATTACTCCGGCCCCCTGTGCGTAAAATAACCGTGAGTAGAGGAAACTTACTCTGCGCCAGCCCGGTCTCTTGTCAGTCCGGTCCGGCTTACTATGCAACACTCCTTCCTTTTCCTCTTTCTTTTTCCTCTCTTCCTCCCATTTCTTCTTCTCTTTTCTTCTTTCCTTTCTCCTTTCCTTTCCTCCGTTTCTCTTTTCCCTTCCTCCTTCTCCTTGCTGCTCCCACGAACTGAAGCTTGCTGCCCCCCACAAACTGAATTGGAACTCCCCTTTTATAGCCTTCAAGGGTGCCATGTATGTTGACACATGGCATGCCTTTGCTATGCATTGTGACACATGGCTTGCCATGTGTCATCCACATGGTTCGTCATGTGTTGCCTGATACCTGTTGCCTCGAAATATGTGAAATTCCGACTATCTCGGAATTGAACGAAATTCAACTGAGTAACTAGATTTCACGAGACGATTCCAACGGTGTAATCCGTTTCATCATCCGAGATCTAAAAAAATCTCAACTTTCTTTTTCGACTATTTCGTACCATCGTTTCCCTTTTTTGAAAATTTAAATTTAAAATTTTCAATGGTTTTATATTTGCTGCAGCCGACATCGGCTCAGTCGCCTTCGCTTGCCGGATTTGTCGTGGACGATCTCGAGGTAGAGAGCGGAGTCGTCGATGGAGGAGGGGATCAGAATCTGGAGAGTTTCGTTCCAGGAGGGAGAGGTGTCGCCGTCGTGATCGACTTTGGTGGAGGACTTAACGGTGGGTTCGATCCAAGCCGAGACGGATGGCTTCAGTGAGCCGTGGTGGCGCCAGTTCACATTGTTCAGATCTTTGGCGGAGGAGATCTTGAGATTCAACTCGAATAAGGTAGGGGCCATGGGAGGAGGTGGCGGAATCTGGAAATTCTGGAGAAAAAAAAGAAAATTGCTCTGAAATGTGGAATGGCTGCCAAGATCGGATGACTATTTATTCAGTAAAACCTGCGATTTAACTTCACTTCTCCATCAATGTGGTGGACGAACTTCAGTATCAACGTGGTTGAAGAAAAACAAAAGAAATTTGGATTGGAAGAACTTCAGTATCAACGTGGTGGAAGAAAAGATATTTGGAGTGGGTTTCTTCATGCATGATTCTTCTCTTCTTACTG
Organism: Tetrastigma voinierianum; assembly: GCA_016808115.1. Lineage (NCBI taxonomy): Eukaryota > Viridiplantae > Streptophyta > Magnoliopsida > Vitales > Vitaceae > Tetrastigma > Tetrastigma voinierianum. Next base: position 807,305 of record JAEQBH010003607.1, read on the forward strand.
AAAGGAGTCAAGTTACTTAGAGTCGAGGTCAACTAAGTAGAACACTTGAAGAATTTGACTTAGAGATAATATGAGTAAAGCTCAAAATCGAGTACTTTGTCAAGCCGAGTACGAGTATTATAATACATGATTCTGAGTTGCTTATGAGTTTAATCAAATTGAGTTTGAGCAAAATTATTTATTTATTTTTCAATTGATTCGAGCTTTATCTAATTCGAGTAGCTTGACTATTTTTCAACTTGAATTTTAAATTTCTTTTTTTTAAAAAAAAAGCTCAATCAAGTTCAAACTTCAAATATTTTAATTGAGTCAAAATCGAACTTGTTCTATATTGACTCGACTCGACCGGATTACTCTCGTGATTGGTCTTAACTTTGGAAATTCATTTTAAAAGGGTGAGGGCCTTAGGTCCAAATCAAACAATATTTATATGGTTCAATGCTATTCATTCAAGTCAAACAATATTTATATGGTTGAACATGAGTTATTACTCATTACATAATATTTACATGATTAAGTGTAAGTCGTTTGAGGAAAGCATCTTCATCTCCGGATGTATGTATGTTTTAATTCCAAAATCTCATGCATGCATGGGGTTCAGTTTCTCCATAAAAAATTGCAGAAGATTTTTTTTTTTTTTTTTGTCTTACAATTGAGCCAGGAGATCATGTCAAAATACAAATCTTTACTAAGGAATTAAATTTAAGCCAATAAAAAAAAGTGTTGTATAATACTGTCCGCTTATTAGGTGAAGCATTGAAATCAAATACTGAATTGTATTGAATAACGTGAGAACGTTTATCATTTCAACATTTCATTTTCGACTGAGATTGAATACTTCTTTGAATACTGGTGTCTGTGGTAGGAAACATGTAACCACTAAAATTATATTAACTATTGAAATTTATTGATGATATTAAATATTAAAGTTATTTTTGAAATTTGAAATTTATTATTGATTACATTATTATTAATTTTATATATATATATATATATATATATATATATATATATATATATATATAAGGTATGTTTGGTTTCAAAAAATTTGAGAGAGAGTGCATGGTAAAGAAAAATTACAGGAAAATTAGGAAAAAAAAATTAAAAAAATGAAGAAAAATAAAAATATGGTTATATCCAATATATTATTTTTATTTGTCACTTCAAAATCTTTTTATTTATTTTAATTTATAAAGATTAAATAATTTAAGAATATGTAAGTTTATAAGTAATTTTATTTATATTTGATTTTCTTTTGAGATTTTTCATTAGAAGAAAATTATTTTCTTTGACATTATTCCTATACTTTCTTGGATCCAAACACAGCTCCTAATTTTAAATACAAAATTCACCACCTATTCCTTAACTACATAAAAATTAAACAATTACCCATTCAAATTGGTAATCCTACCAAATAATTTCTCAAATGAAATTAAGCATAAACATGAAGTAATTTTAGGTGGCGTTTGTTTTTTTTAATTACTTAATGCTGAAAAGAATTTTTTTTGAGCTTAATGATGAATAGTACTTCATAGCATTAAGTATTAAGTTATTTGTTTTTTAACATTAGGTAGAGAGTAGGGATGAGACGGATTTGGTTTAACTATAATCAGGTTTTTAATGGGTTTGAGTTTATTTTCTCAAATCCGAGATGGGTTTGGGGTGAGTTCAGGTATTGTTACTCACGCCTCGGCCCGATTATATTTTAAAAATTTTTTTTTTATTATTTTATTTTAGATAACAATAATAACAATTATAATGGTTTTTAATAAATAATTTATAAAAATTCATAATTTTTTTAATTTTTTATGAAATATATTACACTTAATATAATAAAAATAAAAAAGAAAATTTAAAAAATTTAAAATTTAAAATAAAAACAAAAATAAAATGTAAACGGAGTGGGTTTGGGAATTTTCCGATCTCCGTCCCACCCAGGTTTAATTTTTTAAATGAGACATGTTTGAGAATTGAAAAAAATAAATGAGTCGAGTCGGGATAGGGCCCCCTGTCCCAAACTCTCTTATTATCATTACTAGTAGTGAGTGTTACTATTTCTCCTTATCGCAAGAATTACTTTGTTTTTTCTTATTTTCTGATGCAGGCACTCCACTTTTTCTCGAATAAAAAAAAAACAAAAATATTTTCACTTTTCTATTCGTAACTTTTTTTTAAAAAATTTCAATACAAGTCATAAATTTTTTAAAAACAAACAAATTAACGTCGAAAGCTATCGCAAAGATAGTCAAAAACAAACAACCCCTTATTCTTTAAACATCTCTTTTTAATTTCATAAAATTGAAAACCCATAAAGCATTGACAACACATAATTTCAATTAGAACAAGGTAAATCAAGCACACATGCAACTCTTAACAGTAATATTAGGAAATCGAACGAGAGAAAACAAAATTTCCACATTTAAATTAATAATTTGACAACTGGATCACTGAGATCGATCCGGATGGGTATTCAATAGGATTATGAGTGAGAATAAAAATATTTTCAAATCAATGGAAAAAAACATCTAGGAATTATCTTTAAAAAATAAACATAATTTTTTTATCAAATGTATTTATAGACCCCAAAATTTGGAGGTTTAGGAGGTTTCTTTTTTTGTTGGAGGCAATCCCACATTGGAAATTGACAAGGGAGAGAGACCTCAATTTTTCTATAAAATGGGCATCTCCCCCATGGTTTTAGAAGAAAAAAGAAAGGGAAACCATAGGCCTCTCCCACCAAAAAGTGGGAGGCCCTAATGATCCTTAATTAAATAATTTTTTGGGAGAAAATTTTTGAGACAATTAGAAACCCAAACTTGTCTATGAGTTTTTGTTTTAAGGGATGATAAGTCATTTTTGTAAAGGGGAAATGCTCAAAACTTTCATAGTTAAAAATTTTGGGCTTGGAGGTCCCAATTTTGGGAAGCGATCCCGACTTTAGAGACTGTTTCGGCTTGGGAGGCGACTCAGCTCGAGGAGATGCCCATCTACTAGGTAATTTTTCTTGACTTTCTTTTTATTTAAAATTGTTTCTTTTATATAGGTATTTTTTAATTAATTGTCTTGTATATATATTTAATTTATTGTTATATTTAATTAGTCATTTAATTCCTAGTCTTATTATTTTATTTTCCTTATAAGTATATTGTTGTTTTTTGTTTATTTAATTAAATTGGTTGTTGATGCTTTTTTCTTTTTTTAATAATTCAATTTATTTTTCCTTTAACATATAAACCATCACCCACCCTTAATTTTAAAATCTCAAATTTAAAAAATTCAAGTTCTAAATTTTAATTTCTCAATTTTTAAAATTCAAGTGTCCAAATTTCAAAATTCAAATTCCAAAATTTTCATTTTCTAAAATTCAAATTTTCAATTTTAAAATTCAAGTCCTCAAAATCTCAAATTTCAAAATTTCAAGATTCCAATTTCAAAATTACAAATTCATAATTTCAAAATTCAAGTGTCTTAATTTCAAATTTTAAGTCTCTCAGTTTCTAATTTCAATCTTTGGAGTTTATAATTTCAAAAATCAAGTGTCATGATTTCAAAATTCAAGTCTCTCAATTTTTAATTTCAAATTTTCAAGTTTCCAATTCCCAAATTACCAATTCCCAATTTCAAAATTCAAGTGCACTAATTTCCAAATTAAAGTCCCTCAATATAAAATTTCAAATTTTCAAGTTTTCAATTTAAAATTCAAGTCACATAATTTCCAACTTCAATTTTCCAAATCTAAAATTTCAAAATTAAAAATTCTCAATTTCAAAATTAAAGTACCTTAATTTCAAAATTCAAAGTACCCTAATTTCCAATTTCAAATTTTCAAGTTTCCAATTTCAAAAGTCAAATAACATAATTTCAAATCTGTCACCCACTTCTAATTTCGTAATTGAATTACAATTACAAATTTTCAAGTCTCAATTTTATAAAACTCAAGTTCTTAATTTCAAGATCCAATTTCCAAAATCCCAATTCAAAATTCTCAAACTTCAATTTCATTTCAAAATTCTCAATTTTCAAAATTTCAATTTCAAATTGGTTTTCAAATATTTCAAACACATAATTAATTCTACAATTCCTATAAAATGGAATATTGGGGAGTTAATTTGTGTGACATATAAAAGGGCTTGAATGAGGCTCGACATCTCATGTATCTTTTAACAAATAATTTGACTTCTGATATATAACCAATTTTTAATTGAAAGTGAATATTCTATATTGTTGTGTTGAATTAACATGATTTTCTATTGATAGCGCTCTCGAATCACCACTCGGGAACACATTTTCTCATTTAAATTTGCTTATTTATTTATTTATCCGTCTATTCATTTATATATATCTAGTGTGATGTTGTATTGTTATTGCTTATCTTTGGTATCTATTTATCGGTTAGCCAAAAGCCGTATTTTCCTTAGTTTGTTTAGTAGAAACCCGACTTTAGGGGCTTAAAAGGGTGCTACGCTTTCATCATACCTTCCCGATAAGTGACCTGATCCCCTAACCTTGACTTGGTTTTTCTCAGACCTGTCTGTTCTTATCATGAGTCATATTTAGGGTTTTTCTTTCTTATTTTGTTTTCCCTTTTAAAATAAAACAAAAATAAGTGGCGACTCCAAACCGTTTTCTAAAAATGGTTTTTCAAAATATAAAAACAAGTCTCGCATTTTTAGTGGAAAAAGCATAATAGCAAAAAATGCAGGGTTCCACAAAATGGCGACTCCACTGGGGATAGTGAGGGTCAAACTTGAATACAAATTGGGAAACATGTGGCTTTTGATTAATTGATTGATAAATACCTCATTTTTGTGCTTTTTATATACTTGGTTATTGGTAGCACATTGAGAGTTTTGATTTGCTGATTATACCTTTCACATGCTTGATTATTGTATTATTAATATTGGTTGGTTGACTTTGTTGGTTAATTCTTTTACTCATCTTGTTGTGTTACTTGCTTCTTATGGTATGTTCATTCTATTCACCTCGACACCTATTATTTTATCATTGTTGTATATTCCACTTATTTTGATGTGTTGATTGTTTTGCTTGACTATTCTCATTACATGTTTACTTCCTCTTACTATATGATGTTTTGTCTCATTGTTTACATGTATGCTCTTATTTTCGCATACTTCATTTTTCATGATCTAGTTGATTATTGTTTTTATTATATACTGACCTTGCTCATCTTATACTCCTACTTAGATTATATGTAGATATGGATGATGTATTTGTGCTTTGCATGACTGACTATTGCATGACTACCTCTCACTCGATTGATTGCATGCTGCATGTCTATGTGGGACACACATATATCCCCTTATCTCTAAATCCTTAGTCTCGGTCGATCTATCTTTCTTGATTGTGTGTTTGATTGGACACTTATTGCTCCTTATTTACTATTCGACTGAGCTAGTGACTATGCGTAAGGTCTAATGATGGGTTATATCCATGTTTGTGAGCATTTTTTAGGTGGCCAACATAATAGATGTTAAGGAGTCAAATCTTTGAAGACTTGTATAGCCCAATTTTTAAACCTAGATTTTAGGATACTTGTGTGATCGGTGTGCCTTTTTTGTTTTAGATGTCATTTAGGTTTTTCGGATGCACCCACACATTCACTGTACACTTAGTTTATTCCTGAGTGCTAAGAGTAGTGAGAGCCTTTACCATAAGCCACCCCCTGGGATGTTGAGGAAGTGCATGTGTAGAGTTGATAACCACCTTGCATGGAAGTGCCCCATCTCTTCGGAGACATGTAGGAGGTTATGTACCACTGGAGAGTACGATCACTCCTACTAGGGACCCCTTTAAAAGACCCCCACCCTTGTCTTTTTAGAGCCACCATGACCTTGTAGGTTGAGCTTAGATCCTTCCGATTAACTCTATCCTACACGCGGCTGCATCTCACAGCCTTCAGGCTAGTTTAATATGTTAAGGGATCCAGAGCCCTCCAGGTTGGTTTCCTCTTGAGGGTATATAGAGATTGATCAGAGTATTAGTTTTCAGTGGGGCAGTTTTGTGCATAGAGATGGATTGCTTATTTTAGTTTCATTAAAGCAACATTCTTTTCTTGCTCACTCAACTCCACCCGATTTGTTTCGGGCTCCACTTTCGTGGATTTAACACTCGTGACCGGGACCATCTTCGCAGTCGTGTTAAGGGTAGATTAGTACGTACATCAAATCAGATAGATATGGATCCACATGCAGTGGTTATTGAGTAGATTGCTACGGCTGTCACCGCACTCTAGGATACAGTACATGGCCTCGATCAAAGGATTGATAGACAACACTCCACAGATTTCAGCACAGGAGGATACTTAGTTTGACATGGAGGCACCACCACCACCTCCACCTCCACCTCCATTGATGGCTCAGATGGCACCATCGCTTATCCCTCAAGGCACTCATTTTGTCATCCAGAGGCCTATAGAGGTGATCTTGCCACATGCGATTGTTCCAGTTCAGACTATTGGTGCTTTTGATGATCGCATACAAAGGGTAGAGTAGATGCTTAGACAGTTGAGAGTTGTAGAGGGTATGGATGTGTGGGATGGATTTGATTGTGCACCTGTGACCCCATTGCCGCCTAAATTTTGAATGCTTGACATGGAGCGGTATACAAGCAGAGGATGCCCACGTACTCATTTGAGGATATATATAGTTAGTTGATGAGGGGTATGGGTTTGGATGAGGCTCAGTTGATCATGTTGTTCCCTTGTCACTGAGTAGTGTGGCACAGAGCTGGTTTGCCACCTTAGATGCTTCGCGCAGGCGGACATGGGAGGATCGCGCCCATGAGTTTATTCGATAGTTCTCTTTCAGCATTGTCATAGACATCACTAGAAGAGAGCTTGAGGTTATGAGGCAGGGAATTTATGAGACTCCTGTTGGAGGGAGAAGGTTATTCAGATGGTTGAATGTTCGTCAAAGAGAGAGCAGATTAGCATGATCATGAAGAGTTTACATCCCAGTTATGATAGACATCTTATGAGCGTACCAATTATGGATTACAAAGCTATGTTAGAAGCATTGTATGGCATCGAGGATGGTATGGCGTGTGGTTTATGGTTGGATTCTTACTCTTCTGATAGTAAGGGGAAGAAGCCATCTGGATCATATAGACCAGGGGAGGTAGGAGCTATCAGTTCATTCAAACGGGGGCCACCCAAGCCTCAGTATGCATCTATTCGGTCACACGAGGCCTCATGCGCATAGAGTTCAGTTCAGTATAGACCTTCCCTACCAGTTCAGCTGCTTAGGTTACCAGCTCCATACACTCCACCACACCTAGTTTACGCTGCACAGGTTATAGAGAGACCACTTATTGCTCACCTGTACTCGAGGGCCCAGCGCCTTGCTAATAACAAACTCTAGATAGTTCGACACTTTACACCACTAAAGTACGCCTTTGGGTGAGGTCTACGTATTGATGATCGTTGATTGCTCTCAAATTCATTAGAACCAAGACCTCATTACAAGAGGTTGTTCACCCTCATTTTTGATGGATCTATATCAAGGTGATATCATCGTGGCCTGTATTTACTGGCGCATCGTTGTATTTCTTTTTGAGGACATGTTTGTCTGCGACTTGATTAATCAGGGTATTGTGCAGTTGGGATAGCCTAGCGTCAGTTTTAACCCCCTTCTAACATATTCTACTAATCAGTCAAAAACTCATTAATTTTTAATCAATTTTTCTAATTTGTATTACAATGTAATTGCTTGTTTTATCAAGCAAATACGTGAGAATTTACTCCAATTTATATTTTGCGTATGCACAGCGTTAAATGGAATTCCACAAAGGGACTCGAAGAGAAACAAGTTTTATGGCTGCAAGGTCATGCACATGAATTCATCGCTTTAACAGCTTTTAGGCCACGATATCTGAGATCGCCGCGAGAGAAATTTAAGATCAGATAAACGGTCGCGAACAGCATAATCGGGAGGCCGCTACCAGAAGTGATACTAGACCAAACAAAAGCTGTTGTGACAAAAGAGAAGTTTGCTGAGACAGAGAAAGAGAGCTTCAATGAAGGATCTGGTCACGACACCGTTATGAGGTTGCGACACCGAAGGGAGACAACTCTGGTCGCAACAGATAATTGAGGTCGCGACGAGGAATGGCTGCTGAATGAACTGACAAGGTCTCTATCACAAAAGCTGTTGCGACAAAAATATAAGCTGAAGGCTTTAAGTAAGGTCGCGACAAGGATTTCATGTCGCGACATGAAAATGAACTGAACAGTTAAGACTTGTTGCAACTAAGTCTGAGCAACTGTGACAAGAGTAAGGGAGAGAAGGGCAACCACTCAGTCGCGACATACTTTTGAGGTCGCGACCAGAAGTAGAAGCTTAATTGAATAGAAACTATTGTGACTGAGAAATGAGGTTGCGACAAGATGGGAAGAAAGAACGGTCATGACATACTTTTAAGGTCGCGACAGGAATTGCGGTTAGAAAAGAAACGACCTGGTTGAGACCTAATTTCCATGTCGCGACAAGGGAATAATCAGATCAGCAATTTTGAGTCTCAACCTACATGAAGGCAGAAGACAAACGAATGATGTCATGTCGCGACATAGAACTCAGTAAGGGGAGAGACTGCCAGGTCACAACATTGAATGATGGTTGCAACACCAATACTTGGAGACCAGAAAACGTTGTCGCAACGAGGATCAAAGTGGCTAGCAACAGAAATGAAGTCGTGACATGGAATGATGGATGCGACACAAATACCTGGAAACAAGAAAATGTTGTCGCAACAAGAATCATCACTACTGGCAACTAATCATGGTCACAACACAGCAATTCAAGTCGCGACTGCAAAATGATGATTCTCAGGAAAAATGCTAAGTAAAAGAAGAAAACCAGGATTTCCAAGTTGCAACATACATGACAAAACAAAAGAGATGAAGGTTAGTTGCGACAAGAAATTCATGTCGCGACAACTAAACGAAGCAACTGCAAGGAACAAGTCGCAACAGAAAACATTAGGTCGCAACTCAACATTGTAAAAACAAAGTAAAAGAACGTTGCGACAAGCTTCCTGAGGTCACGACAGACCTAGCATATTCAGATTAGCAATTAAGTCGCGACAAGCTTCTGAGGTCGTGACCTGAACAGTGCACTGGGCTATTAAATTTGGGGAAATCCACTTAGAGCCTTGGAATCAGGCCCAATTGCTGAAAGTTATAAATAGGCATACTCACTTAAAGAGAGGCAACTTTTCTTTTTGGAACCCAGAACTTGGGGAAGAAGAAAACTCACTTGTATATTTTTAGAATATATATTTTTTTCTTTTTATTTTTGATCCGAATCCGCAATTTTATGAGTGTCAAGCTGATTTATTGCTTACTTTTCTTTCCACCACGCCTCGATTAATGAAGTTTAGACAAATTTCCGAATTGCTTCTCTAGTTTATTACGCCATGCTGGTTGTGTTTCGATCAATACCCCATCATTTATTGTAATGTAGTTGGTATGCAAATTTTCCATCGGAATGGACTGTTAGCAGGTATTTTCTACATAAACTAGAAAGAATTTCCTGGGTTTGGGATTTATTTGATTGATGTTGTTCTTGAATCGATTTGTTCCCAATGGTACTTTTGAATACCCTTTAAGGGTTTGCATCCTGCTCTGATTTCTAAGAGGCCCTCTGAGTGACACAGAGATGGAGATTCTTGAGAGTTGGGAGCACCCACTTATGGGTATGTTAGACTATTATTGAAGAACTACTGAGCTCTAAGAGTTCACCTCGATAAATTTCCAATTCATTCATAGTTGAATTTGAAGGGGATTATTTATCAATTTAAATAATAAGAGATTTCACCTTAATTTGATGGAACGATCTCGATTCTGTGTTAGTAGAGATCTAATCAAGGAAAGGGAGAAATCCATCAGATCTGAAGGAAGAGACATCAACCATTTTGTAGAAGTTTTGCAATGATCCTGTCTTGGGAAGCAAGAATTCTACAGTCTTAAGAAATGGGTATGAAGTATTGAGAAAGAAAAATACCCAGATCTTATAAAGAGTGTTCAGAATACAAGTAATTGATTAGACCCTTGTCTTTGAAAGATGCAGGGACCTTTAATTAGTGAATTAATGGAGAAATCCAAGCTGCATTATTAGGCATTTTTGACAAATCCAGATCCAAAATCAGGATAGAATCATAGTGGTGTATAATAGAAATCGTCGCTTACAGCGTGTCCTTAATAGTGTTCACTCTTAACTGAGAACTGATTCAGTCTAGTTTATTTTATTTTATTTCATTTATTTGTTCTAACTTCTATTTTTCTTTAGCTCATAGAAGCATCACATAGAATAATTTTACTTTACGATTTTATTATTCTTAAACTGTTACCTGGAGGTTCAAATAGTGTGGATCTTGAGTAGTCAGGGTAATTGATTTCAAATTCTTGTCAATCTTTGTGGGAATGATATCTAGATTTACATCCAATTTTTACTACTTGTATGATCTGTGCACTTGCAGTGTCTTAGACTAAAACTATTTTATAATTTCAAGACATTAACTTTTCTTTTCCAATTTTTGAACAACTTATTCCAGTTTTGGTACAGCTACAGGAGAGTTGTAAGGACCCTGTAGAAGTGTTAAAATTGAGTGGTTTAGCCTATATATACTTAGAGACAAACAAGTTTTATGGCACCGTTGCTGGGGATTGAAAGGATTTGATAAAATCAATATTCAGACAAAAGAGGGAAATGCTAATTTGCAAAAGAAATTTACAAAAACAGTTTTAACAGTAGTGGCTGCATAAGCTACTGATATTTTAGAGAGCCTAATTGATAAATAATTTCAATACCACCGATTCCATTTAATCTAAGTATGTTTACATTTCAGGAAGTTATTTCATGCACAGGAAGCCAAAATCAAATTTGGTTCCTTTAGATATCGAATTGGAAGATGAAAGAATGGGTCAGACAGTTGATCAAGAAACAATAGAAGAGAGGCCTCTAAGGCAAGATACAATGGAGGATTTCTGGAGACCTGTCATCCAAGCAGAATACTCAGCAGTTAGACAACTTGTTGTAGAGGCTAATAACTTTGAGTTGAAACCAGCATTGATCACAATGGTGTAGTAGCATCAATTTACAGGCCATCCTACTAAAGATCCTAATGAGCACCTGGGCAGATTCCTCAGGATGGCCAACATAGTGAAGCTAAATGGTGTGAGACCAGAAGTGATCAAGTTGCAACGCTTCCCCTTTTCCTTGAGAGACATTGCAACCACTTGGTATGAATCATTGTCATATGGCTCAATTAACACATGGGAAGAGCTGGTGGAAGCTTATCTTGGCAGATTTTTTCCCCCAGCCCTCACATCCAAAAGAAGAAGAGAGATCATTGTGTTTAAGGGGAGGATGAAAGCTTGTATACTACTTGGGAAAGGTACAAAAGGTTGTTGAAGAGATGTCCTATGCATGGCATAGACCTGAAGACCCAGATGGACATTGTTTACCACTCCTTGAATGATACCTCTAAGGGTATAATAGATGCCTCTTGCTGTGGGGCATTCAAAAGAAAAAGTGCAAAGGAGGCAAGGGATTTGATAGAAGACCTAGCCAAATGCAACATGAAAGCTCCATCTGAATCTTCAGGGAGCAACAACAGAATAAGAGGGAGTGGAGCTGAATAGAATGACTGCTATAGAAGCAAAACTAGATGTGATAATGCACAGGTTGGGGAATCAAGAGAAAAAATTGCACTCTGCCCATGAAATTGGAGTAGTGGAAAGAGATGGAATCAGAAGAAGTGCTGAGGGACCAACTGATGAGGATCCCTATCAAGTTGAGGAGGCCAAGTACCTGAATGAACAAAGAAGCTATCATTTCAAGCCTAACCCTAACTTGCCTACACATTATAATCCAGCACTAAGGAACCATGAGAACTTCTCATATGGTGGAGGAGCATCACAGGGCCCAAGACATGGGTAGAATTTCCAGCAAGGGTATCATCCACCAAGGTTCCAGCAGCAAGGAGAGAACATAAATGAATATCAAGGTCAAAAGAGGACCCAGACTTTTGAGGGAGCGAGATCTTCCGCAGTTCATGAGGATAACAAAAAGTTGCTTTCGACCACCATGAGCGAATTTCTTGAGTTAAGCTCTTAAATCCAACACCTGAAATTTTTCAAGAAAACATAAATGCTTCGCTCGAGAACTTGGAAACCACGATTGGGTAGGCGCCTTGACCTTGTAGAACCCGGACCAAATGCATTCCCTAGTGACACTGAAAATCGAAGGGCGTATGGCGGTCAGGCTAAAGTGGCAAGGGCGAACAACAACAAAGGCGAAGAGAAGGAAAAAAAGCGAAGCGAAGAAAAGAAATTGGAAAAGGATAACAAAGGAGCAATTAGTGGAATTTGTGGCTGATGGCAAAAAGCATATTGAGCTGCAAGGGAAAGGCTGTGAATAGAAACAGCAGGAGAAGGTGCAAGCCTATATGCCTACAGTTCCTTTCCCACAAAGACTTCAAAAGGAAAAGATAGAGGAGCGGTTTTCCAAATTCTTGGAGATTTTCAAGAAGATAGAAATTAATAATCCCCTTTCTAAGGCTATCAATCAAATGTCAAACTATGCAAAATTCTTGAAAGATATACTGAGCAAGAAGAAGAAAATAGCTGAGGAAGGAGTGGTGAGCCTCACTAAAACATGCAGTGCAATAATTCAACAAAATCTACCAACTAAAATGAAGGACCCAGACAGCTTTACTATTCTTGCACCATTGGGAAATATGAGTTCAAAAAGGCCTTGTCTGACTTAGGTGCCAGTATTAACTTAATGCCCTTATCAGTGGTACAAAGGCTAAGTCTGGGGGAACTTACTCCAACAACAATCACATTGCAGATGGCTGATAGGTCCATGGAAAAACCAGAAGAAGTTCTTGAAGATGTTCTAGTCAAGGTAGGGAAATTCATCTTCCCTGTGGACTTTGTTATAATGAAGATGGAAGAGGACACACAGGTTCCTCTGTTGTTAGGAAGACCATTCTTAGTAACTGGAGTTGCCTTAATAGATGTGCAGAAGGGTGAGCTAACACTAGAGTGGGAAATGAAGTAGTGCACTTCAACCTCAACAAAAGCTTGACACAATCTGATGTTGAGGAAGAAAACTGTATGGCTATAGAAAACATTAGTTCATTCAATCTTGAACTAAACTCTGATTGTAACTTTCAGCATTCTATCAATGAAAATGAGATGAATTTCCAGAATCTTAAGAGTGTTGATTATGAATTGTTGCATTCCAGTTTTCCAAACACAAAAACAGTCTTGAGTTTAAATGAAAACAGTAAAGACAATTCATGCAGCAAGGAAAAGAAAGCAGCTGAGCAAGAAACTAGTGCAGAAGGGTTAATATTGAAAGAATTGCCCAGTCATCTGAAATATGCTTTCTTAGAACCAGAAAAGGCAAAACCATTGATTATATCAGCTACATTGACTGTAAATGAAGAACAACAGCTATTGAAGATTCTAAGGAAATCTGAGAAATTTATTAGCAAAGTCGATTAGAATCTTAAGAATTATCGATCATTCTATTTGCATGCACATAAAGTCCTACTAAATGATGATCTGAAAACATCGATTGAGCACCAAGGAGGTTGAATCACAGCAGTGAAAGATGTTGTAAGAAAGAGTGCGAAATGGTTAAATGCAGGTTTTATTTATGCAATTCCAGGAACCGGCTCTTAGGTAAGCCCAGTTCATGTGGTTCCCAAGAAGGGTGGATTCAGTGATCGAAATGAAAGGGATGGGCCGGATTCCTACAAGAACTTTGGCCGGTATGAGGGTGTGCATAGATTCTGGCGAATGCAGCGGGGAAAAGATCATTTTCCCCTACCCTTCATTGATTAGATGTTGGATAGGTTAGCAGGACATCCTCACTTCTGTTTTCTTGATGGAAATTCTGGATATAACCAAATTGCTATTGCACCTAAGGACCAGGAGAAAACTACTTTCACATGCCCTTATGGTTCTTTTTCTTTTAGAAGCATGCCATTTGGGTTATGCAATGCTCCTGCTACTTTTCAAAGATGTATGATGTCTATGTTCTCAAATTTAGCAAAGGAGGTTATGGAGATCTTCATGGATGACTTCCACCGGTTATGGATCAGTTTGAACATTGCACGCAAAACTTGAGTGATCCACTTTCACGAATCTTGAGACAGAGGTATCCTTGAATTAGGAAAAATTCCATTCATGTTAACAAAAGGCATACATTCTTAGGTAAAGAATTTATGTGAGTACGATGGACCATGCAAAGTTTTATCATAAAGACTCTTTGCCCTTTTTATAACGATCGAGGGTAAGAAGTTTCTTAGGACATGCAGGTTTCTATAGAAGATTTATTAGAAACTTCTCAAAAATTGCAAGACCATTGTGTAGACTACTGGAAAAGGATACTAAGTTCAATTTTGATGAATCCTTCCAATCTTCATTTGAAGATATCCGATCCAAATTAGTTGAAGCTCCCATCATGGCAAAACCAGACTAGAACAAGGAATTTAAGATTATGTGTGATGCCAGTGATTATGCAATGGGAGCTGTATTGGGACAAAGAAGTGACAAAATGTTTAGGGCCATATACTATGCTAGCAAAACCTTCAATGAAGCTCAAGAGAACTACTCAACTACTGAAAAGGAGATGTGACTACATGGTATTTGCATCGTGAAAAGGATTCAGGGCCGTATATATTGGGGTCCCATGTCATTATCCATGCGATCATGCTGCGATTAAATATTTGATGGCAAAGAAAGAAGCTAAGCGGGTTGATCAAGTGGTGTTTGATTTCTCGTGCCACGATAGGTATCTGGAATCAACAAAATTTATATCCTAAAGCTCCTCTCTTGTCGTAGTAAACTCTTTGCTTAGTATAGTGAGTCTAAATTCGAACTCAAGGATGAGTTTTCTTCGTACAAATGACTCACAGTTGATTGAAACTGGTGAATTTCAGTTTGGATTTGGGGTTTTAGTAAAAACAGTGAGAGTTGGTGATTTATAGACTGAAAATAAAATGAAGTAAAATATGAAAAAGAACTCCTTGAAGCATCGGGCTACTGGGTTGAGGTCCTAAGGCAAATGAAAGGTTCTCGGGTCCTTTTCCTCGCGTTGGGGAGGATGACCTATAGTCATCTCCCGAACCGGATCTTCATTTGGCTATCAAAACTAAACCATAATAATTTTTCCTTTTGAAATATGGCATTTAATGAGCATAAATGCTCTCGGACAGTAAAAGCATATCCCCTAAATCTACCCTACAATAACTAATAGAAGGCAACTAATGAATCTCGGTGGATTTAACAATAAGCATCCACTTTAAACCTAAAGCTTGCAAATACGGAGTTAATCAAGGTACATTTAAGAGATTTTAACCTAAAGTGAGAGATGGAAACATAAATACCCGTAAATGCTTGCATTAAACACATGAGAACCGTCATTTTACCTCAAAACCCTAGCCAATAGCCCTCCTCTTCAAGGAGAAAAGCGGTCTAGCCAACCATCCTTTGAGTTGTCATCCTTCGGAGGAGGGTTGTTTGGTAGTAGGAAGGAATAAAAGAAAAGCAAAGAAAATGAAGCAGAAAGAGAAAAGCGGGAGAACTTACAGTGCTCTGTATTTCCACCAAAAGCCAAAAGTTAAAAATTCTTAATTCTCTACAAGGTTTGAGCTTATTTAGAGCTCCAAGAAGAGGAAAATACAAAATGCCCTCAGTTCACACTTATACATCAAGGGCAAAATAGGAAGAAATCAAAAAGGGACATAGGAAAGTCAAAATGTCAAAGGCAGCATGAACAGTGCACAGGAAAGGCAATTTCGCACCAGTGCGAAATTTTCACACCATGGTGCGAAATTTTCACACTGTGGTGCGAAATTCTCTGCTTCTCTTCTTTCTATGCTTATGCTCCTTCTTTCTTTTTGGTTCTGATCTGCAATGTTGAGTTTGACTCGAATTCTTCGTGCTTGGACCGACTCGATAATCTTGGCATTAATAGCTTGCAAAAACTACAAAATTAGCCATAAAATGCGTCGATGGGAATAACGGGGACCTTAATGTACAAATTGGGTTAATTCTGTTTGATTAATTACACAAAAAGTGCTCAAAACCTTAAATAAATAGGGTTCAAAATACCCGAGGCGCTAACCCCGACCTACACGCTAGTCACTTAGCAATGAAAAGAAAGAAAGAAAGAGATAGCATCTGAGAGCGATAACAAAATGATGTTTCCAAAAATGGTATTTCCAAAATGTATGTGGATGAGTAATCTATTCCTCAATGAGAATCAGAAACCCTTGCCCGATAACTATCTCGAGAGGAATGAATGTCATCTGACTTGAGTATCAAAGAGCCTCCTTCTTGGTGAATCAGCCGAGACTTCGCTGAGAGCACAAGTGTTTGTTTGATCGATTCACCAGCGATAAATTGTCAATTTGCGCTCTCCTCAGCCCAGGCTATTACTACACTTAGGACATAACCACCTAAATAGATGAGGACCCGTTCTTATTCCACAACTCTTTTTGTGTTGTAGGGTGCAATCTTTGAAGGAATCAGCCTCACCAAAGTCTATATAGCAGCGGGGATCTATCGATGACTCGACGATTAAGGCTTAGGGCACCAAGTCATAAGGATCTTTCGACCATTAACTCTTCAGGTTTCACCCCGGACTTCGAATGATTTCGAAACTCCGGCACCTACAACTCGCTAAACCTCACCCATCCACCCATGTAGCGAGCAAGTCGGTGGCTCCTGACAGTTGGCTTAGGGCACGGACTTTAAAGACTTCGCCATTTACCCCTCGGTCGTGCTCGGGTTTTAATGGCGTTGCGATTTTCTTCTTTTTCTTTTTCTTTTCTTTTCTTTTCTTTTCTCTTTCTCTTCTTTTTATTTTGGAAGACTCATTGGCCTTCTTTTCATACTAGGGTCCTTAACCTATTAAGGTGGTCAGCGAAACTAGGATAGGTTTTGCAAAGTTTAGGAGGCTGGAGTGGTTTTGACTTCTTTGTTGAAACCTTGTATTAATACGATTATGTGATTTGCTAGAGGTGGAAGAAGAAGGTTGAAAGCACTAAGGAATTCAACCTGATCATCCACTTAATTAAGCATGGAACCCAATCTAACATCAATAGCATTGGACAAAGTTTGATTTTTCAAACTACAGCCGAAATGAAAAAAAAAAAGGGTATAATTTTGAATACGCAAGTGTGGCATATAGTATGTATATAAAAATAAATGGCTATATTTTCAGCTTTCAAAAGCAACTAACAACTTCACAAACAAGACAAACGGCAAGCCTTGAACAACACAAAATGAACATCAAATAATAACAAAAGCATAATCATAGAAGCCACTTCATGCTAACTCTCTGACCAAATGTCACATTGTCCTTGGGGCTCGGATTGGAAAGTTAGAGAAGGAAGTGATACCTCCTTAATGAGATGTACCCCTTTTTATATAGGAGACTTTTCAAGCTTTCCACCGATACCTTATTCACTCCGTTTGGGCTTCAAATGAACAAGTTAGGAGAAGAAAATAGAGCAAAAAGTGACCAGTTGGAGCATTTTGAAAATTACACCTTTATAATAATTTCAAAAGTGTTCTTTCTAGATATATTTGGATTCTACCTCTCTAGATTTCATGATTACCAAAACCGATTTTAAACGGAGTTCGAATGAAAAAGTTATGGCTAAAACAAAGTAGGGTTCTGTAGGGCAAAAATTTCTTTTGGTGCGAAAAATTAGCGCGATGCGGTCGCACCCGGTGTGAAGTGTCTGAAATTTTTCTAGCAGTGTGAAATTTCTGTAGATGCGAATTTTCTCCTGCTTGAAATTTTTGCTCTCTTGAAATTTTTCGCAGAGATTGCGGAAATTTTGCATTGCAAAAATTTCTATGGTTTTTCCTTTGGCTCCAGCATCTCCCTGCTACAAAATTTTGATAGAAACTGCAAAAATGAACACATAAAAAATTAAGTAAAATTAAAAATAGGCTGAAAACAAAAATTAAAGAAAATTAAAAAAAAAATAAATAAATCACAAATAAAACTTAAAGTAAAGCAAATAAAAGTCTAACAAAAATTGGGTAAACTACATGTTCTTTGTAGAAACCACTCTGATTCGAGCCAGCCTTTTGGATTCATGGAGGAGGGTCGAGGAGGAGAAGTCCCTGCGTATGCATTCCAACAAGGTGAGCTGCGTAGAGTTGAGCTTACGGCCCTCTGTTTTAAACACTGCGCATACGAGGTGGTACTAGGGAATCGAGTGGTCTTCGGAGGAGTTGATCGCAGTTAATTCTTCATCAAGAAGCTGCTTCACTAGTTCTTCATCATTCCTCCCATAGTTTGTGAGCCTTTGTAACTCACACTTTTGGGCCAATTAAAGCGAACTTAAGTGATTCTGCTCTGCTCCTCTGCTGATTTGTGCTTCTTTGCCTAGATTGGAAATATTAGCTCAAAGTCATATTGCTAAGCGTAAGATTGCATGACTCCATTAAAATGATTGATTATGGCATTAGATGTGGCCAAAAATGGCCTCCCAAGTATGATGGGCACTTGGTTAGTGCCCCCCTGCCACCGGCTATGCCCGTATGAATTTTTACCGATCGATCAACTAAGGATAGAGTGATGTTGGTAGGCTTCAGCTCCCCCGAGCCTAGCGCGCCTGCTTGAGTATGTGACGGGTTGACACGCTCCCGAGTCAGTGAGTGCCTTATCTGTGCAAGTCCCTCAATGTTGGCCGAAATGGTGGGGACCACGGATCTTTGTATTTCACCGAGGGTCTTGCATTGAATGATAGAGGCTCGCGCTGCGACTGAGGCCTTCTTATCAACATTCAACCCTCCTGTAGCATTGCACATGTCTTTTAAGAATTTGGCATAGGTTGGGACCCTGTTAATGTCAGCGGTGGGATGTTGAGGCCTTCACTTGCATAGCACTTCCAAAATTTCAACCTGCTTGGAGGCCTTCTTTTTGCCTTTTAGAGCTTAAGGAAATGGAGGAGGCATGCTTTTCTTCATTAGCGAATCTTGTAATAATTATTTGATCGACTCCATTTCCTTTTCTGGTTGCTTTGCTCAACGGGTTTGGACCTCCGGTGCTCGGAGATTTCTTTACCCTCCTCAAAGTGATAATAGCCTTTACTTCATCCATTTTTGGGGCAGGTTCACTGGAATAGCTCAATTCATGCACTCCCCTAGGATTAGGTTGTGTCTGGGAAGTGAATCTTTCTTTCTCATGTACCTCCATTAGATTGGTAATCCTGGTGATGGAATACTGTAGATTATCTATTTTCTGATTGAGATCACTTTGGAGCCCATCTATCTTTTTGTTCAGGGTGCTTTCCACAGTATCAATTCTCTAAGCCAATTGTACATTGATTCCCTTTTTCTCTTCCACAAAATCACCTACCACCTTGCTCAAATTTAAAATAGCTTGTTCAACAGGGGATGAGGATGATAGTGGTTGTGGTTGAGATGAGGAACCAAATTGTTGTCTGGCACCAGGGAGCATATAAGTAGGGGGATTTGGCTTGCAAGAGAGATTAGTGTGGTTCCTCCAATTGGGATTATATGTATTGCTATATGGGGCATTGGGTGGAGGTTTGCTTTGACCCGACAAAATTGGCACGATCGGGAACATCTCTCTTCTTCTAGCCCCAGAATGGTGAATGGCTTGCTCGCCCACATGTGCTCGGTTGGCGACAAATGGAAGCATAGCTTGGCTGTGGAGGGACTTGATCAGCGCACGGGCCTCATGTAGTCTTTTTCCTTCCGGTTCTTCCACCCTCCTAGCCAAGGTGGATAGCTTAACATGATTCCATATCTTCTAGGGTAATTAAGTACACCCATATGGCTGGATGAGGCCTTGTTAACTACACTTCCTGAGGTTGCGGGCTCATCTAATGCCTTAGAGGTCTCAGCCACATAGTTGAGGAAATCCATGGCTGCATTTGGATTCTTGCTCAGGAAGTCCCCTCTACACATGGTTTCTAACAATTGCTTCATAGCAGGGGACATCCCATCATAAAAGTGATTCACCAGCATCAGTATCAAAGCCATGGTGAGGGCGAGCCTTGATGGTCTCATATACCTCCCGATGCTTGGTAGAACTTCTCATTATCATGAACATGAATGTATAAATCTTGCCTCTTCAAGTTGGCTGAGGTCACGTGTGCGACTGAAGAATTTCTTCACGAAATTATGCTGTGATTCGCCCAATTCTTGATAGTTCTTGGCAGCCTTAAATTAAGCCAAATCTGGCCTTATCTTTGAGGAGTTAAGGAAGAGCTTTCAACCCGACTCCATATTGGTTGCACCCTCCTTGAAAGTCGTGCAAACTTCCTCAAAATCCCGGATGTGTGTATGGATTTTCATTTTCCATACCATGAAAAGTTGGAAGCAGGGGCACCAGATAAGGCCTCACTGCCACATCCTCAGCAGGGGGAATAATGCATGAGGGTGCACTCACCCTTGGTGGAATGAATCATGATCTCATTGATGTATGAAGCATTGGGATCTTTGGGCCACCTATTGACTCTGCTGTTTGCTTGATGGAGACTCATAAGCTGATGTTTTTGGGCTAGCCATAAATTACAATCTACGGCCGGATATGGTTCTCATCAACACTATCATTGTTCTATCACAGATTGCATAAAATAATAGAACGTGTGGAACTGCGACACAAGCAAAAGAAAGCAGGGGCTACTCTTGGACATTACATTATTAAAAAATAAATGAAATTTTAGTAT
Source organism: Tetrastigma voinierianum (assembly GCA_016808115.1). Taxonomy (NCBI): domain Eukaryota; kingdom Viridiplantae; phylum Streptophyta; class Magnoliopsida; order Vitales; family Vitaceae; genus Tetrastigma; species Tetrastigma voinierianum. The sequence continues at coordinate 828,059 of JAEQBH010003607.1, forward strand.
GGGCAGTATAAAAATTAAATCAACCAGCAGTGAAGCATGAAATAAAAGTAAGCAAAAGTGTTTGTGATTCTGTACTTGTGATGAGGATCACAAAGTTCAACAATTCATCACTTGCACTAAGGCACCGTCCCAGCAGCGCCATTTTGATTAGTGCCCACCGGTAGGTATGCGGAATCAACAAAATTTATATCCTAAAGCTCCCTCTCTTGCCGTATGAAAAGCTACTGCGGTATAGTGGTCCCCAGGTCGAACTTCGGGGGATGGGACTTTTTCTTCGTCTGAATGACTCCGCAGTTGATTGAAAGCGGTGAATTCCGGTTTGGATTTGGGGTTTTAGTAAAAGCGATGAGGTGGTGATTTATAGGCGAAAATAAAATGAAGTAAAATATGAAAAAGAACTCCAGTGAAGCATTGGGCTACTAGGTTGAGGTCTAAGAAGCGAATGAAAGGTTCTCAGGATCCTTTTATCGCGTTGGGAGGATGACCTATAGTCATCTCGAGCCGGATCTTCATTTGGCTATCGCGAACCATAATAATTTTTCCTTTTGAAATATGGCATTTAATGAGCATAAATGCTCTGAATGATAAAAAGCATATCCCTAAATCTACCTACCAATAAGCTAATAGAAGGCAACTAATGAATCTGGTGGTCTCATAATCAGCATCACTTTGAACTTTAAAAACTTGCCAAATCTACGAGGTTAATCCAAGGTACATTTAAAGAATTTTAACCTAGAGTGAGAGATGGAAACATAAATACCGTAAATGCTTGCATTAAACACATGAGACCGTCATTTACCTGAAACCCTAGCCCAATAGCCCTCCTCTTCAAGGAGAAAAGCGGTCTAGCCAACCATCCTCTGAGTTGTCATCCTCAGAGGGTTGTTTGGTAGCCGAGAGAATAAAAGAAAAGCAAAGAAAATGAAGCAAAAAGAGAAAAGCGGGAGAACTTACAGTGCTCTGTATTTCCACCAAAAGCCAAAAGTTAAAAATTCTTAATTCTCTATAAGGTTTGAGCTTATCTAGAGCTCTACAAAAGGAAAATACAAAATTCCTCGGTTCACACTTATACATCAAGGGGAAAATGGGAAGAAATCAAAAGGGACCACAGAAGGAAAGTCAAAATATCAAAGGCGGCATGAAGCGGTGCCTGGGAAAGGCAATTTCGCACGGTCACGAAATTTCGCACTATGGTGCGAAATTCTACCCTTCTTCTTTCTATGCTTATGCTCCTTCTTTTCCTTAAGTTACGTCTGTAATGTTAGTTTGACTCCGAATTCTTCGTGCTTGGGCTGAGCTACGACAATCTTGGCATTAATAGTTTGCAAAAACTACAAAATTAACCACAAAATCACGATCGATAGAATAGCATGGACCTTAATGTGCAAATTGGGTTAATTACGCTGATTAGTACACAAAAAGTGCTCAAAACCTTAAATAAACAGGGTTCAAAATAGCACTTTTTGAGCACTAATCAGTATTGTTATTGCAAGAATTTGATATGGAGATCAAGGACAAGAAAGGTTGTGACAATGTGATAGCTGATCACTTGTCAAGAGTTGAAAAAACTAATGTAAAAGAAGAAGAGACAGAAGTAGCAGAAAATTTTTCAGATGGGCAGTTGTTTCGGTTGTCATTCCAATTACCTTGGTATGCTGACATTGTGAATTTTCTAGCTTGTGGAGTTATGCCACGAGTCGATACCCAGTGAGAGAAAAAAATTGAGGGCCAATGACAAGTTTTATATACGGGATGACCGCCCATTGTTGAAAGAGGAGTTGATATGATAATCAGGAGGTGTGTGCCAGAAAGTGAACAAGGTAGAATTTTATATGAGTGTCATGCATCACCATATGGAGGACACTTTGCAGGAGACAAAACAACCCACAAAATTCTCCAATCAGGTTTTTATTGGCCTACCATATTCAAGGATTGTTTTGAATGGGTAAAACTTTGTGATCAATGCCATAGAATGGGAAGTATCGGCACAAGACATGAGATGCCCTTGCAAGGTATCTTGGTGGTGCAGCTATTTGATGTGTGGGGAATAGAATTTATGGGACCTTTTTCAGCTTCATTTGGTAATCTATACATACTCTTAGCTATGGACTATGTATCCAAATGGGTGGAAGCAACAGCTTGTCCAAAAAATGATCCTAATACAGTTGTAAGGTTCTTACAGAGAAATATTATGAGTAGGTTTGGGGAACCCAGAACTATCATCAGTGATGCAGGGAGCTATTTTGAAAACAAGGTGTTTGAGAAACTCATGAACAGGTATGGAATCAAACACATAATGAGTTTGACTTATCATCCTCAAACAAATGGCCAGTGAAATTTCGATAGGAGATAAAGAAAATTCTTGAAAAGGCGTGAGTTTCGGTAGAAGAGATTGGTCTCTAAAAGCAGTGATGCATTGGGCTTACAGGCGCATAAACCCCATTGGAATGTCCCGTCTGAAATTGTCTTTGGTAACCTTGTCACCCTCCCTCTTGAATTGGAATCTACTGGTATGGGCCATCGAAGTTGAATTTTGATTTCAAAGTACTAAAGAGGAAAGAATTACTATAAGCTGAATGAATTGGAAGAGTTAAGAAATGAAACATGATAATGCCCGGAGATTTACAAAAGATAAAATAAAGAAATGACATGATCGAAAGATTTTGAGGAGAATTTAAGAGCGGGAGTCGGAGTCTGTGTGAGTCAGTGAAACTTTCGGGAAAGTTGATATCAAAGTGGAGTGGTCCATATACAGTAGTAACAAGCACAACCTTTGGGGCAGTGACACTGAAGACTAGTACTGGAGAGGAGTTTAAAGTGAATGGTCATAGATTAAAACATTATCTTGGAGGAAAAGTGATTGAAGAATGATTCCAATTTGAGTGAAAGAAAACATACTAAGACAAGAAATCCATAGCAGCAAGTCCAGCCAAGGACTCAAAACTGGGCAGCTTTGTGGGAGGCAACCCACACAACACTTTATTTTTATGTTTTATTAATCAATTAATGTGTTTAAAATTTTCAGTTTTTAGTTAGTCTTGTGTGTTTTTTTTATATACTGCTTAAAATTTTTGAGTGTTTTTGCAGGACAGTGAGGGTGTAAACAAAAATGGAGCCTTCAAATATAGTTTGCAGTATGCACACAAGACCACAAGGGAAGTACTATACTCTCTGATAATTTTTTTTTTTTTTTTAGAGAATGCAAGATTGAAGTTTGGGGGAATTATATTTTCAATTCAATCTTGAATCTAATGCTTTGATGAGTTGAATTATTGAACATTTGAATGATGAAGATGAATTGTTCTTGTTTTAATTGGGTTTCTTGAATTGTCCTAGTTGGAATTTAAAATTTTTATGGAGATTTGGAAATTTTCTAGGTCGCAACAGACTTTTTAGGTTGCGACCAGTTTCTGAATTGATAACATTATAAACAAGAAATTTCCTATCGCAACATAAGTCTTGTGGTGAAGACCAAAATAAGGTCGCAACATTAATTCCTAGGTCACAACAGCATGTGTGAATCTGAATAACTGGTGTAAGACATTTCTAATCACGACAGTAGAAATTAGGTCGCAACCAAGATTGACTAAAGAAAGAGAAAAATATGTTGTGACATCAATGTATTTGTCAAGACCACATTTCTAGTCGCGACCAGGGCTTTTAAATCACAATAAATGTAGGTCTTAACATTAATTTTTAGGCGTTGCAACAATAAATGAGGCACTTATTGTTAAAAATTAGTGTTGTGACCTAGAATTTGATGGTTGCGACTCTCCATAAAACAATGATAGCCTTAAGCCCATAAAACAAGCTTGAAGTTGAATAGCCAATCTCTTCCCAAAACTTCAATTCAGTCGCATCCTCATCCAACCTTTCATCCTCTTTCTCTCTTCGAATATCAAAACCCTAAATCCAATTTCCTAAAAAGCCCAACTCTAAATCCTCACCTATGGCAGAAAACCAGAACCTTGTTCCGAATCTTAATGAGATCATGAATGAATATGCCCATGGGGAAGAAGAGGTTCACCTGGAACCTCAACCTGAAACAGTCGCAACTACAGAACTAGAAACCAGCTTGAAGTTGAAGAGCCAGCGGAGGAAAGAAGGACAGCAAAAAGACAAAGATCAGTGAGGCAAACTGAAGAAGTAGAATTGGAAGGCAACAAAGACTTTATCTATGCTGAGGCTTAAGCTGTATGAAACAAGCAATTTGCAGACAAGGGTTTCATCAGCGAAAGGGGTTTTGGAAAGCTTATTTCCCCATTTGTAGAAATAATAGAAAAAATAGGCTAGAATTTCTTCTGTCAGCATAAGGCGTCAAGTTGCTGCTTTGCTAAGGGAGTTTTATTCAAACATGGTGGGGATGAGGGAGGACTCAGTGTATGTACGAGGAATATGGGTTCCATTCGAGCACAGGAGAATTAACGAAGTATTTCAGTTGAAGGAACTCAAACATGGCTCGAAATTCAAGAAGTTGGTTGAACAGCCAGACCATGAGAAGATTTTGAATCTATTAACCATTAGACAGGGGAAGTGGGAGGCAACAAATAAGAATCCACACAATGATATCAATAGAGGATCTCTCACAGAGGAGGCAAAGGTTTGGTTCTATTTCATAGCCTTAGTTATAATCCCAACTAAACATATGTGCTCAGTCAGGGAGCAGGAAGCCATAATTTTATATGCCATCTTGAAGGGATATAAAATTAATGTCGAAAGTCTGATTGAAGGCTCCATTTAGGGATACCACCTGAGCAAAAAAAGAGGACTAATCCCCCTTTGACAACCATCGGCCAAATTATTCGCATCACATAATTTAAGAGTGAAGGGATCATGGGAGGAAGAAGAAGAAGTATGCTACTAGGGTCTCTCCTCTAACCACATTTGGAAGTATGAGGGACCCGTAAATAAAAGGCGAAGAGGATAATAGATGACGAGAGGCTACGAGAGGAAAATGATATAATGGAAATCGAAAACTTCATAGAAAAAGATCCTCCAGCAGAAGAAGAAGAGATGAATTGCAGAATGAGCCCACTGAGTCAACCATGCCCTGACATGAGAGAATTTCCCTGAGCCTGCAGAAAGTTCCAGAAGAAATGAAGGGAATGCTAAAATCATGGAGATGTTAATGCCCATGAAGAAGGAGATGGAAGAGAGAGAAAAGAAGTGGGAAAGACAACAACAAATCAGAGAGGAGTTCTTGGAAGCTGACTTTAAAAGAAAAGAACAACAATGGGAGTAGATTTTGAAACAAAGGGAAGAAGATTGGAAGGAAGAGATGAAAAGAAGGGAGAAGAAATCACAAAAAAAGATGAAGGCCAACCTGGAAGCCTTCTACAATAATCAGTTCAAAAGAGATGCAGAATTGCTAACAATTCTAAGGAAGAGAGAAGAAGAAATGGAAGGTAATATGCTGAAAAAGATAAAAGCTTTCAAGTATTTGTATAAAGAGCAGTTCAAAGAATTTGGTAGGTAATGAAAGAAAGAGATAAGGAGTTGGAGGACAATGATGTGTACAGGAGAAAATTTTGCATGAGAGCTTGGATCTGATAAATACTAATTTTTCAAACATGTTGGGTCTTATTTCTGAGCTTGAAAGCATAGTCAATAAGGTGGGCATGAAGCAAGACTCTTTAATCACTTTAGTGGAACTGACAAATGATCTGGTCACCATTGGAAAGGAAGAGCCCCTTGAAAAGAAAAGACCTGACATCACCTTTCCAAAATTTTCTCCCTATTTGGCAAGTTTTGACATAGACCCTCCCAACATAATACCTACCAAATCTTATAAGAGAAGAAAATAAATTTTCACAAATTCTTTTCTTTTCTTCTTCCTCAGTTGTATTCTTTCTTCATCATCAATAGAAGCCCTATTTGGTTCATTGAAAGTGTCTTGTGATTTGTTCTTCTAATCTGATGATTTGATTTTGTTGCTCTCAAATAATGTTGCAATTAAAATATATATGTTGTTGAACTACTTAATTGGGATCTGATTGTTGAATGAGCTTGAGAAAGTGTGAATTGTTTTTAGATGCATTGAGTTGATTAAGTGAATTAGGTTGTTTGTGTCATTCTTTGTTTGTCTGCAAGAAATGATTTATGTATTCAAGCTGTTAATTGTAAAATGACATAATAACCACTGATTAAATCCAGAACAAAACAGTGAGAGCAATGAGAGCAGGCTTCATTGAACTGAAATAAGAAGTTGCAGTTTTAGTTTGAATCAAGTTGAAATTGTAGAATTGGGAAAGGGTACACAATTGGAAGAACAAATAAGATGGTTGAATATATGTGTCTAAACTGTTAAGTCAGTACAAATCCTGGAAAAACAATACACATGATCAAGAAAATCCTTAACAAATTGAGAAGGATAGGGACATCTTCTGGGGAGATTCACAGTCAATGGTACAAGGTCCTAGAACTTGTTAGATTATTGGTCGAGGCGAAATCCTAAGCAAAAACAACTGATAAGAAAGAATAGAGGCTATCTTTGGAAGTTTGAACCTTTTTCAAGCCTACCCTCACTATATGAAGAGGCATACACTCTAGTACCATGCTTTTAGCCAAACATGCTTAATTTCTTCAAATAACAACAATTAGAAACCTGACTTTCCTCCCTTCAACAAATCCTACAGCAAAGAACCCTCAATTACCCAGTTTTCAGAACAAGAAGTTTAATGTATAGAAGGAAACAAGTTTGGGGGAGTATACTTCATTTGAATTATAAAGAATGATGAGGAAAAACTAATTTAAGGACTAGAGAAAAAGAAAAAGAAGTGAAAAAAGGGAATAAGTTTTTGTCTTGTGGCCTATCTCTCTTAAACAATTAAGCTCGTAAGGGTGTTTCAACACCTAGTACCTAATACTAAGCGAGGTATAGAGTTGTGTAGTACTCTAAGAGTAATAGAAAGTCTAAGAAGATAAAACATTGCACTATTCCTAATTCTGTGACAGTAAAAGAGAGAGAGAAAAAAAAAAAAGAGTTCCAATAAAAGGAACCGGACTGATAAGTTGAAGGAGGCAACCCAAGAAGCCACAATATTCATGATGATGCACAAAAGCCAAGTTTAGGGGAATTATTAAGGTTTACATCAAAAGGAAGGAAAAGGATGAAAGAGAAAAGACAATTATACAGAAGTGAATAGTGGAATCTGGGTAATTTGCAACCTAAATTTTCCAATTATCTACCCTATTACCCAAGCCTAACATTACAAGCCTAAAAGACCTCATTGATCTTGAATGTTGGATTTGCCTACATTAGTGGAGATAAATATGAAGAACAAGCCTATGGGACTTTGACTAATTTTCGAAAAAGTCGGAAGATTAACTAATCTAACGAGGAGAAAAGGAAAGAGACAGATACACACTCCACGAGCGAGTTGATTAGTGAGCTGTTTACAGTGCATAATTCATCAGTTTATTTGTAATAGAGATTAGAACTATTCATTTTTCTTAGTTGAAAACTGAAGTTTGAAATAATGCTGCAACCTACTTATTTCAAGTCAATTGGTGGAATAAGAAAAGATTGTAGTTTAGAACAGAAAAATGTCCTTAAAAATAAAGTTTAATTGTTTGAGGACAAACAAATCTTTCTTTTCTTTGCTTAGGGACAAGCAAAATTTTAAGTTTAGGGGAATTTGATGAGTAAAAAACTCATTGATTTTTAATCAATTTTTCTGATTTGTATTACAATGTAATTGCTTGTTTTATTACAGAAATATGGAGAATTTACCCAATTTATATTTTGCGGGTAATACTTGATCGAATTTCCGACAAGGACTCGGATGAGAGCAGTTTATGGCCGTGAAGTCGCGACCAGTTTTTGAATTACATGAATTCATCGAGTTCCATGACTTTTAGGTCACAACATCCTTGAGATCAGTCGTGAGAGAGAAATTGAAGACTGCATAAAAACGAAGTCGCAACAGATAATCTAGGTCGCGACCAGAAGTCATACTAGACCAAATGAAAGCTGTTGCAACAAAAGGGAAGTTTGCTGAGACAGAGAAAGAGAGCTTCAATGAAGGATCACGGTCCGCGACACGATACGAGGTCGCGACAGAAGGAAGACAACTTCTGAATTACTTAGCGGATAATTGGGAGATCGCGATGAGAATAAACTGCTTGAGATGGTGACAAGGTCTCTATCACAAAAGGCACATTGCGACAAAATATAAGTTGAAGAGCTCGGGTAGATTCGTGACAAGTTTCACATGTCCGCGACATGAAAATGAGCTGAACAGTTAAGGCATGTTGCAACTAAGTCGGCGGCGCGTAATGAGCAAAGGAAAAGGGCAACCACTCAGTCGTGACATACTTTTGAGGTCGCAACCAAAAGTAGAAGCTTAATTAAATAGAAACTGTTGTGACTGAGAAATGAGGTTGCAACAAGATGGGAAGAAAGAACGGTCGTGACATACTTTTGAGGTTGCGACAGGAATTGCGGTAAGAAAAGAAACGACCTAATCGCGACCTAATTTCCATGTCGCGATAAGGGAATAATCAGATCAGCAATTTTGAGTCGCAACCTGCATGAAGGCAGAAGACAAAAGAATGATGTCACAACATTGAAGGAGTCGCTATACCAGAACTTCGATAAGGGAGGCGCGAGGTCCGACATGGAATGATGGTTGCAACACCCGTGCCCGGGGCCGAGAGCGTTGTCGCAACGAGGATCAAAGTGGCTAGCAACAGAAATGAAGTCGCAACATGGAATGATGGTGGCGACACAAATACCTGGAAACAAGAAAATGTTGTCGCAACAAGAATCATCACTACTAGCAACTAAACATGGTCACAACACAACAATTCAAGTCGCGACTGCAAAATGATGATTCTCAGGAAAAATGCTAAGTAAAAGAAGAAAACTATGATTTCCAAGTTGCAACATACATGACAAAACAAAAGAGATGAACGTTAGTCGTGTGAGATAGCCGCGACAACTAAATGAAACAGCGCAAGGAACAAGTCGCGAAAACATCAGTGTGACTTCGACATTGCGAAAACAAAGTAAAGAGCGTTGACAAGGCTGGCGAGGTCCGCGGCGGGCTAAGCGGTGGATTATGGCAATTGGTCGCGACAAGCTTAAATTAGCGACCTAAACAATCTGTAGGCTATTAAATTTGGGAAAATCCACTGGAGCCTTGAATCGGGGCCCAATTCTTTGAAAGTTATAAATAATGTAGGCATACTAAGCAAAGATACGACTTTTCTTTTTGGAACCCAGAACTTGAGGAAGAAGAAGACTCACTTGTATATTTTTAGAATAGATTTTTTTTTCTTTTCTTTTCTTTTACGGATGCGAACCCGATAATCTCTGTAGTGGTAGTTTGGATTTATTGTTTAATTTTCTTTTCCAATTACTTCCTGGGATTAATGAAGTCACAGACAAATTTAAGATTAGTTTATCTGGAGTTTATTCGATTAAAGTGGTTGTGCTTGATGAATACCCCATTGTCGTTGTGTCACCGATTTTGAAGCGCAGCTCCCACTTTGGAATGGATCTATTGGTAGTTATAGTCTTTTACATAAACTAGAAAGAATTTCACGGGTTTGGGATTTATTTGGTGAGTGTTGTTCTTGAATCGATTTGTTCCCGATAGTAGTATCGGAGCCCTTCAGGGTTTGCATCTACTCGTTCGGAGGTGACCCTCCCGGAGTGACACGAGAGATGAAGATTTAGTTTGGGAATTGCCATATGGGTATGTTAGACTATTATTGAAGAACTACTGAGCTCTGAGAGTTCACCTCGATAAATTTCCAATTCATTCATAGTTGAATTTGAAGGGGATTATTTATCAATTTAAATAATCAGAGATTTCACCTTAATTTGATGGAACGATCTCGATTCTGTGTTAGCAGAGATCTAATCAAGGAAAGGGAGAAATCCATTAGATCTGAAGGAAGAGACATCGACCATTTTGTAGAAGTTTTGCAATGATCCTGTCTTGGGAAGCAAGAATTCTACAGTCTTTGAAATGGGTATGAAGTATTGAGAAAAAAATACCGGATCTTATAAAGTATTCGAATACAAGTAATTGATTGGACCCTTGTCTTTGAAAGAAGTAGGGACCTCTAATTAGTGAATTAATGGAGAAATCCAAGCTGCATTATTAGGCATCTTTGACAAATCCAGATCCAAAATCAGGATAGAATCATAGTGGTGTATAATGTAGAAATTGGTTGTTTCACAGCAGGTCCTTGATAGTGTTCACTCTTAACTAAGAACTGATTTAGTCCAGTTTATTTTATTTTATTTCATTTATTTGTTCTAACTTTTCTTTTTCTTTAGCTCATAGAAGCATCACATAGAATAATTTTACTTTACAATTTTATTATTCTTAAACTGTTACCTGGAGGTTCAAATAGTGTGAATCTTGAGTAGTCAGGGTAATTGATTTCAAATTCTTGTCAATCTCTATGGGAATGATATCTAGACTTATATCCAATTTTTACTACTTGTATGATCTGTGCACTTGCAGTGTCTTAGACTAAAACTATTTTATAATTTCAAGGACATAAACTTTTTCTTTCTAATTTTTGAACAACTTATTCCAATTTTGGTACAGTACAGGAGAGTTGTAAGGACCCTGTAGAAGTGTTAAAATTGAGTGGTTTAGTCTATATATACTCAGAGACAAACATCTACACATGTAGTTCCTCCTCCGGCGAGAGGTATTCATTCTATTGATTTTGTCGAGTCTGATGATCGCATCCATATGTTATCATGGGATGATCAGGGGTCGGAGTCCATAGTCTTTGATGATGGTTATGGCGATGATGGGGTTCATGAAAGGTGATTCAGAATACTTGATTCATAAATGTCGTTTCGACACCGAGCATCACTTAAGTTTGGATCCGCGTGAGGCCATTGACTTTTCATGTTATAGTGTTCAGAATCCTTTTATTTTGACTCCACGCCAAGGGATAGTTGATACACCAGAGATTCAGTATGTTATCATCGAAGGCAGGGTGATCAAACAACAACCTCTAGTTCTAGCTCGGCTTATAGACCCTAATACTGCTAGAGACGAGACGGTGGGAGAAGATGATGAGATCCTCAAGCGGCTACAGAGTACACAGGCGCGTATCTCTATTTGGAGCTTGTTAACTTCCTCTACCACCTATAAAGAGACTTTGATTAGGGCCTTGAGTCGGATTCGAGTTGACACGACCACATCGCCAGAGGGCCTGATACATATGCTCATAGTTGGTCGAGCCAGTTGCATTGTTTTCTCTGAATATGACTTACCTCTAGAGGGTTCAAACCACACTCAACCTCTGCATATATCAATTGGTTGTTTGAGACGTAGGTGTTCCGTCTGTCCTCTTGAACAATGGATGCGCCTAAATGTATGTCCACTTGCCAGCCCCATTATCGCTCTAGGATATGGGCCTGATTTTGAGCCATCACACAAGCAGTGAGCTTATGACATTGACTCATGAGAGGTGATGGGCACCTTGACTCTCGAGGTGATGATTAGGTCAGTCGTTTTTCAGGTTCTGTTTCAAGTTTTGAGGATCCTTGTATCCTTTAACCTACTCTTAGGCCGCCCATGGATTCATAGTGTTAGTGATATCCCATCTTCCATTCATTTGACTTGTGACGCCCCATGTCCCAGGGAGGTCTTTTTTTTTATTTTTTTTGCTACTATACAAGTCTATCTCGACAGAATACCTCTGTTGCACACGCGTCTCTGTCGTGCGAGACAAAGCTTCTCTATCATGCGTGCGTCCCGCCTTGTTGGTATGCAACGCCGTGCAGCACTGTCACAACATGGAAACCCCATGTCCTAGAACTTTCCGTCTCGACGTAAGGCATACTTTGTCGCGACACAAGCTTAGACAACTCTATCGCGACATCAAATTCTCTGTCGTGACATAAAGTCTCTTGGCCCTTGCTCCAGGCAATTAGGGACAAGAACATGCTCTGTCATAGCCCTAAAATCTTACTGTCTGGGCGAGCTACGTCGTGACGTAATAGTGCTGCAATCACGACCTCATGTCAAGGCCAAACTACATTTGCGACATAAAAACTCCTTCCAAAGGCGAACTACATCCGCAGCGTAATAATACTCTGTCGCGACACAAAAACCCTGCCCAAGGCCAAACTCTGTCTCGACAGAGAAACTCCTGGCTTGACCAACTCTGTCACGACACAAATTGATTTGTTGCAACACAAGGCCCCTTGATCTTAGCCACACCCTGTCGCGACACAAAATACTTTGTCGCGACACGAAACCCTTTTTGTCTTGGCCAAAGTCTGTCGCGACCTACAAATATTCTATCACGACAAGAAACCCTCTAGTCTTGGCCAAAACTCTGTCGTGACATAAAATGATCTGTCGCGACATAATTTTTTCTTACTTTGGCCAACTTTATTACGACATAAAATGCTCTATCGCAACATAGATCATTTGGTCTAAGCCACGCTTTGTCGCGACATAAAATACCATGTCGAGACACAACCCCATGAAATCCTGTCGCGACAAAACAGTTTTCTATCGCGACCTGAAATCTCTTAACCTAACTAAGCATTGTCGCAACCCTGACCTCTTGTCATGACCGTCTCGATCGCGGCAAGAAAACCTCTGTCGTGACATTGTCACGACGGGGAGAGGAATAAATCTGCCGTCGCGACCACGAGGAGCCCACATCGTGACCTAAAACTTACTTGACATGCGATGGCCTTTCTGGAGTCTTTCCTGTACCTCCAGCTCTCTACCAAATGTAGTAAAAACAATACCATTGCCTCTCTCTCTCTCTCTCTCTCTCTCTCTCTCTCTCTCTCTTTATATATATATATATATATATATATATATATATATATATATATATATATATATATATATATATTAATACCAAGCGATATAAAATGGTAAATCTTTCCAACACTATCTTTGAATAAATCAAAAATAGAAAGTTTTTATTACAAACTTTACTTCTTTACATATACAAAACTAGATATTCTATTCAGAATATCACTGAACCAGAAAATAAGCCAGGATCTGGCCTTCTTTCTCACCACTATGGTCTCAGATGAGTTCCATCACTTGATGTATCTCTAGTACCTGAAATGTTTTCCCATGACGGGGTGAGCAATACCCAGTAGAGGAATTCTCCTACAGGGGCTACTCCCCACCTAAGTGCACATGCAATGGAAAACACACACACATTCAAGTAAAAATATGCACATTCCTACTTAAATGTCTACATGCCATGGATGAGAATGTGACTCACCTATCAGTAATAGAGTTACCAAGCTCACTCACACATGCAATTGCCAAGTGTGAAAACATCGTGGTGTTCACCCAATGACCCTTTCTCCAAAATAAAAGCTTTTTGTTTTAAAACTCATAACCCATTGGACAAACCTCCAATGTTGATTTGATTAATCAAATCCTATGTGTTTATGCATTTGTGGGCCACGGATTGTCGGGTTTTTCATAAGTAGAGGATGCGCGCGACAGCTAAGAGCATTTTGATAGGCTTTCCCCGCCGGTGATCATGTCTAACCTCAATGATTGGGTCTTTCACCTGGGAGGGGATCAACCCCTGACTTTCCTTGACACACGTATTTTTCCTTTTCATGCTATGTAGTGAGACTCATTTTGGATGTTGTCCATTCACCAGGAGCTCACCGCTTTGCATTCACAGAGATGATGAATGACCACAACCATGCACACACACCCAATACTATGTGGTGTCCCCGTGCATATGAAATGCAGAATGCCATTTCATGCCAATTCATGTGCATGCATGATGAGTGCTACATGCGGCAGTAATAAATCATGGATAATTATATTTCACATATAATTTGCATCCATCACCGCAATCCGTGTTAACTACATCATGTAAGCATATATCAACATGATTTTTCACACATCTAACATGTTATTCACACAAGCAACAACACACAATAAGAGGTCTTCAAGTACAAACCCATAAATCTCACAAACAATTTCACATGTCAGTCCATATTCGGCAAAGACATGCCACACCAAAACATCACACTTAAATTCCATGTTTTCTACAAACATACCCTATTCCATAACAGTGGTTCCGATAACAGAAAGACCCAGAAACTGGTCCTTAACCCACCAATAGTTTGATCTAAACCATTGTGAAACCAGCCCTAACATTAGGGCCATGCCTCATGACCATTGAATGGTCCTTAGACAAGGAATAATCAAAGTAGGAGAGAACCCCTACCTTTTGGAGTTTGTCGAAACTGCCGATCTTGGTACCTACACAAAGCTCTCGTTGCGTAGATAAACTTTGTCTCTTGCTCCGACGAGTTTTGATCGTCTCTTTGTCGGAGATCTAAGGAAGTGTCGCCGATCGCTCCTTCGTTCCTCTCCCCCTTTCTTTTCCCTTTTTCCTTATTTCGTTCTTATCCACCACCCGATCTTTCTTTTAGGGGTGTGACACATGGCTCCCATGTGTCCCCTTTTGTTTTGCCTTTTGGTGACAAGTGTCATCTATGACACCTAAACCACTCCCCACTTGATCTTTTCAAGACCACACATGGTCTCACCATGTGGCATTTGCCACATTTCCCTAATTTAAGTCATGATGACATGTATTTGTGCCCTGCGTTGTCATGCCAATTACCACTTCTCGTGAATTATAGGGGAATTCAGTAATCTCGAATTAAAGAGGTCGTGTACCCTGAACCTCGCCCGAGGCAGACTCAACGATGTGGTCCATGTCGTCATCTGAGATCTAGATAAATTTCCAGGCTTGCAGCCTGTACTATAACGGTAATCTTTCATTTACTTTGCGGGTCTTATGACCACGGCGGTGTTGGAGGGAGATTAGGCATGGGGTGATGATTTAACGCGGTCGGATTCTCTTTTGGTAGTACGAATCGTGGAGCGGGTTTTGTCGGAGATTCAATACCCATGTCATTTGATCGACATAGTAGCGGGTCATTTTGAACATGATGAGAGCATGGTACGTAATACGGTTTAGGTTTGGGGCATATTCGGCATAGTGCGTGGTAGGTTTATCACAGTTTTGAATCATGACCCACCATTTGGCTTGGGATTGGTACCCATAAAAGTAGATTTTCGATGCATGGCACACCTGGGCCAAGAGAGAGTTAGATCTCGACTTCATCACATTCCATTTGATTATCATGTTCGTCCTTACAGTTTGAGGTTGACTAACTATTTTGTGAGGTGCATCAGCTTTTTTCACAACTTCAATTGAACAATGGGGCTCTTGACACTTCTACTACCTTGATTGCTCATTTTTCCCCTAGGCGATCTAGTGTGTTTCGCTCACTGTACTTCCCGGATAAGATATATGATTATGAGGTATTGATGGGGTTATGTTGTTTAATGATTATGCTAGAAGCTACTACAAGGTTATCGGTCATTTCAGGCAGTTCAGCATAGTGATTTTGTGTGCTTACTTTGAGAGATGATGAGAATGCTCCTCTTACTCAAGCTGCTCATACGATTATGGATGATGTTATTGTTGATATTGTATCTCCTGATATTTTTGGACATTTTGTGGGAGAGTCCGATTCTGTGGGCCCACCACTTTCTTTTGATATTTTGTTAGGATTTGTCTCCCCATTTGGATGATGTACTTGCTTTTCATGCTGGTTTGACCATTTTAATTATTCGCCTATCTCTTTTATTGATGATATTGATGCATGTGCACCTCATTCACCCACATCACACATTCATGATATTGATGATGAGCCTTTGTAGCTCGATTTTGCTAATAGTTAACGGTCTGACTAGGATCATAGCTTTACTAATGAGAGAGTTTCACCTCCTTTTGATGACTTTGAGATAGTTGACCTCGGTACAGCGAACCAGCCTAGAGAGTTAAGGATCGGTACCACTTTGTCTGCAGATGAGAGAGATAGTTTGCTCAGGTTACTCATATCATACTTAGATGTTTTTGTGTAGTCATATGAGGACATGCCAGGCCTTGACCCCTCTATAGTTCAGCATCATCTGTGACGCCCCGATCTCGGGGGTCCCGTTAACACCGTCAACCTACGGAAACCTATGTGTCTCATGTCATGAGACCTATACATGAGTAAAAATGGCCACGTTGGCCCATACATCCATACTCACCAAAATGTATATTTTATACAAAAATAAGTTAATTTACAATTTGTATTGATTACAAATTATCCAAAACTGGGTCTTTTACCCAGATTTTTGCAAAAATACATAACAAGGCCACATATGGCCATTTCTTTTCTCTCTAAGCCTCGGATGCGTCCATCCCCAAGTGAACCTTCAGTACCTGAAATAATTTTCCCTCGACAAGGTGGCAGTACTTGATAGTGGAATTATCCGACATGGTTACTCCGCCTAAGTGTTCATGCGTGGCAAACCAAACATTCAAGCAAAACATATATGTTCCTACTCGAATGTCTACATGGAAATGGATGAAGTGTGACTCACCCTTTTCCACTTCTCGAGCCCTCACTGACTCCCTCACGCATGCCTAAGCCAAATGTGAGAAAACATTATTTTCAAACAAAATGTTTTTGTTCTTGAAAATATAATCCTGAGTTTCAGTAAAATCTATTGGACAACCCTGTAACACCCAAAATTATACTCTGACAGTTTTATAACATGTTTTGGGTATAATAAAAGTAAATGTATATTTTTTCGGAATAAAATAATGCTAAAAATAAAATAAGAAAAAACCAGAATTAGTACAAAAGTCAAGGGTAAATTGGTAAATTACCAATTAAGGACCCAAATGACATAAGAATAAAATATTGTATGCCAAAGTAGGAAATTGTAAAGTTTTCAAAGAATGGTGGCACTTTTGCAATTAAGGAAAGTAGATGGGTGAAAGTACAAATCATGGAAACTTTAATTAGTTAAAGGATAATAATAATAAATTGTCCTGTAGTTGGGGAAAGCGGAGATCTGCAGCTCCGGATGCCAAAGCGGTCTGCGTAGATTAAATTCGTCTCGCGAAATCTAGTGACTCGAGAAAAGTTTCGTCGAATTATGAGAGCCGGTCGGAATATTTACGATTTTAAGTGATAAGTAGCGAACTTTAGGGACAGAGATTTTTAAAATCTCGGAAGTCGAAATGACTTGAGGTAAAGTTCATTTAAAATAAAGTGAACTAAAAGAAATAAAAAATTCGGAAATGACCGGACTAGAATGGGGAGCAATATGAGCTATTCAAATAATAATAATAATAATAATAATAATAAAATAAGAATAAAAAATAAAGTTGGTATCGGGGAGGAAAGAAGGAGACATGAGAAAGGCGTGAAAGATAAGACTTAGATAGAGAAACTTCTCTTCAGATCGAGGAATCGGTATAAATTTTTGTCGAAGTAAAAGGCGAAGTTGATCTGCGAGAGGCTACGTGGGCACCAAAATCTTAGCGTTTAAATTGACTTAGGAATATGGAATTTTTCCACTTGGGTTATTTCTATCTCAAAGGTCATTTAATGGCTTGGGATTTGCTTAGAGGTCGTGAAAGGCCGTAAAATCCAGTTCCAAAATTTTTGGACCGAGTTTAGGAATTTTTAGAAATTTTCGGGGACTATTTTTCGGACAATCCGGGCTGAATTTCGGGATTGTTTTCGGACAATTCAGGTTGCAATTTCGGTATTGTTTCGGATAGTCGGACGAGATTTTTGAGGAACTATTTTCGAATTCTTGGAGCTACATGGAGCGCTGGATCTAGAATCCATCCATATATATAGCAGTGAAATTGGAATGATAGTAAATAGCTCATAAGCATTCATGGTAACCATAATAGTTATTCATGCATATAATGAGATATGAAAAAAAAAAGCAAAGATACAAATAAATGATTGTAAATATCGCGTATGATTCACCCAGGATGTGATAATTATTCGAGGAAGAATATGAGATATGTACTAAACATAAAATACATGGATTATGCGCTTAGAACTTGGTAAGAGGGATAGATGGGCATGCCTATTAGGGAAAAACAAGTTTGCGACTTCTTACGTCAGTTAGCCGGGTTTGGGTCATTACAGCGCCGGACCTTATAGATAGTCATTGTCTCGCATAATGATAACAGTGCTGCTGGGCCCTTATAGACCAACATTTTATGCAGTGAGTGATCTTGAGCCCATACGATTTTCTTTATCCACTTCTAAGGTTTATGCAGGCATGAAACATAAAACAAAAGAATTGAATATGACATATGAAATGACATGACATGATATGAGAAGCATAGCATTGCTATGTGATGATATATAAACAGTGGCAAGTATATGTTAACAAGAATAAGAAGAAAAGTGTAAATGACATGAAATGAAATAAGATATAATAAGAAAGTATAAGATTGCATAAGCATTTGTAAATTATATGTATGTAACATATATAAGCATGTATATATGACAAGTATGGAATGAGATAAATTATTTGATATGTTATAAATATATGTATATGTATAGAAGTGTGATGAACCTTATTAGAGGTCATCCATATGTATTAATTCCCATCAAGCTATAAACGCGCGGTGTTTCATCCCGGGTGTAGGTGCAGGAAAACGAAGCGAAGTCTTGGACACTCCCGGCTATGGCTTGAAATTGACACACTACTAGGTGCCCACTAAAGACCTTTTGGTATATTTTTGTATAGGTTTTGTTTTTGTAAACAATTGAAATATTGTAAATGTTGAACACTTCCATATATGGAGCTTGTATATATTTTGTAATCCGCTGCTATAGAATATAGTACAAGAACAAGCTTAAAGGTTATCCGTTTATTAAAAAAAATGACACCCTCGCTTGACACCGTAATGTAGAGTTAGGAAAGTGCAAACCCTCTGAGGTGAATTGCTGGATAACTTTCCGGAACAGTCATGATTTCTCCTCCGAGATGAACTGTTGGACAACTCTCCAAGGCAATTCTTCGGAAAATCTTCCCATCAAATTTATTTGACAACCATGTTTTTCATGTAATGCACTCATACCTACTGTTCTAGGTTACCCCGGTGCATATGAAATGCAATATGTTATTTCTCAATAATTCATGTTAATATATCACGCATGCACATATTAACGAAAATCATGCCCAAACAACATGTTATTCATTCATAGTAAATGACACCAAAATTAGCTCACATGGGCTAATAACATTCGACGAGTCATCTTTGAGCTATACAAGCATCACACAAACAACACACATATTTATTCAATCTGCAATAACATATCAACACATAAAGTCACACCTGAAACAATCCACGACGAGTTTAGGGATTGTCCAAAGCGACTCTGAGATTTCCTGCTCAGTCAGAGTTTTGGAACGAGCGAAACGTTCATTAGACCACAGAACATCCTAACCATTAAAATGACTCTTAGCCCGAAAAGAGTAAAAGCAAGTAGAGGAGGAAACCCACCTCTCGGGTTGTCAAAACTCACCAAAAGCTGTTCTCCCATGCCTTACAGGCGTGAATAGCTTTGCTTCTTGCCTGCATGGGAGTTTGTTGGACCAATCACTGGGAAATCCAGAGAGAAGTGAAAGCTTCTCACTCTAAAACTCTCTTCCTTTCTCTTTCCTCTTTCTTTACTCTCTCTATTTTCCCTCTCTTTTCCCCATCCAAGCCGGTTGGGTCTCAGAGTTGAGTCGAGACTTGTCCTCTCATTGCCACATGTCAACCTCCCATTGGTTGACTTGGATTTCACCTCATCCCTTATCCATCTAACATAGATTTCTTTCCAATGACATGATACCATGTGTCTCTCATGGCCCCACACTTGAGCTCATGTTTGACTAGCTCTCCACTCGATACACGTCTCATCTTGAGCTACTCAAAATGCACGAGTGTCGTACTCTACTCTCTAGGTGCCCAGAAAAGCGTGAAATTCCGACTCTCATAATTTAACAAAATTCAACGTGGCAGCTAGATTCCTCAAGACGATTCCAACGGTGAAGTCTGTTTCATCATCCGAGATCTAGAAAAATTCCGGATTTTGACCAAAATGACCATTTTACCATTTTTTAGAAAAATAGAATTTTCTCGGGTTTTACATCATCTGCTACTTGTGCCACATGCTAGATCGGTTAAGCAAAAATTGAGGCGATTACACCCATGATGGAGTTTGCAGGTGAAGGAGGAAATTCGGAAGCAACTTAGTGTTGGCTTCATATCAATGATTCAGTATCCCAAGTGGCTAGCTAATGTCATCCTTGTTCCTAAAAAGTACAGCAAGGTTAGAGTTTATGTGGACTTTAGAAATCTCAAGAAGGCTAGCCTCAAGGATGATTTTCCTCTCCCACATATTGACATGTTAGTTGATAGTACTACAAGGCATGCAATGTTGTCTTTTATGGATGGATTCTCGGTTATAACCAGATTAAGATGGCTCGAGGGCCCGGGAAGAAGACATATTTATCATTAGTGGGCACCCCTCATTATAGAGTCATGTCGTTTGGGTTGAAGAACGCAGGTGCTACCTATTATGGAGTAGCTACTACGTTGTTTCATGATATGATGCACAGGGATGTTGAGGTATATGTGGATGATATGATTGTGGGAGATCGTGATAAAGGCGAGGATCCAGGGCGGCTCTAGGCGCTTCTTCTAGGAGTTCGGATGCTTTATATTGAGGCCCGAATCATAAGAGATTCACAGGTGACTTTTGGGAAGCTCTTGAGGCTACATGATTAGTGAGAAGGTGACCAGAGTGGAATCTTGATAGAGATCGGAGCTATCACTTGACATGTCTCCACAGCGGCGAGGCGAGATCAGAGGTTTCTTGGGTAGGGTGCAATATGTCGACGAGTTTATTAGGTAACATATGCTGGTATCTTCAACCCGGAAAACAACCTAAGGTTTAGGATGATCAGTGTCAACAGGCGTTTGAGCGGATTAGAGAGTATTTGCTTTCCCCTCCTATTTTGGTACCTCCCATGCATGGACGACCTTTCTTGTTATATTTTTCAGTTCAGATATTGCTTAGGGGTGCATATTAGCTGTTGAATACATAAAAGTGTAACATTTATATAGGATTTTAATACCCCCAGCTCATGTTTTGCTCTCATTTTGTGTAGAATAGGTGCCTTTGATCGTTTCTAATGTTTTTATGTGTGTGCAGGTTTTTCGAGTCTCGTGCACAATTTTTGTAGAAGTTTGATTCCAGAGAACAAATCACAGTTAATGCGCTCGTTGATGACATTGCATTTGTCGAAGCGACCCAGGTAGTGCTACATTGAAGAGGAGCGAGTTGGAGGCGGTGGTACCCAGTACCACACTTCTTGTCTGGGTACCCACATCTGGTGAGGCGAGTGGTATAGGTGCCCGATATGCGTCTGGTACCCTAAAGGTGTGGAGTACCGAGTACACTTTTGATGCAGGTACCACGCTTCTTGGCCTCCCGGTACCAACATGCAGTCTCTACGGGACTTGAGCCGAATTTCAATCTTGATTACCAAGGAGACACGCTCGTCTTTTCGACCACCACTTGAGATCCTTGAGGATTGTGTTTAAGGCCGTTTGAGGGGGAGAATAGAGATATATTGGATTCTAGGGGTTTGGTTTGGAGGGTTGGAGTGTTTCTCTCATTTTTGCTAGGAGTTTATAGAGCGAGTACTTGAATTTCTTTGGATTACGGTTTTAATTGTAATCTTTCAAAAATTGGTTTATACTCTTTCACAGCATTTTCTTACGGGATTACGTCTTTATTGATATCCGACCTTGCAATAGAAGTGTTATTTCTCCAAGTCACAATTACAATTAGTGTTTTATTAACCATGAATTGATTCTCGGTTTCAATGAGTTCTAAACCCTATGATAGGGTTCTAACGTTGGAAACTCCATATTCAAAGTAACAACCCTCAATTCCTTTTTGTGCTTCAATGGGATTATACGATGCTAAACACTACGGAAAATCTTATAAAACCTTAGTTTGGCATCTTCTTGAAACAGCGCGTGTGAGCAGACCCTCGGTACACGTTGTGTGTCGCAAATGCAGGCTAAGAGTCAAGCAAATCATCTGGAGCAGAAGTGTTAATTATCAACAGATGATTACATATTACAAAGAGCTTTTAATGTTACATCTTCAGTCGAAGACCATTCATCAATGGATCCTAGATGAGATTGTGAATAAGAGGTGGGTATTACCTAATGGGCGGTGAGTGAAAACCTAAGAATCCTATCATTCGCCCTTCTTGTTTTAAAATAGTTAAAGTTAATCGGTTACTCAATCAATCAATCCACAACCCCGATTTTTACTTTTAAACTCACATTCATTGGAGGCTGATCCACACAAGGGATCACTGAAACCACTCCTTGTGGAAATGACCTGTGGACCTGATAATATAATGCTTGGCGACTTTGGTTTCCTATGCTTGGGAATAATTTCGACGCATACGAAGCGAAGCATTGGCCCGACCTAGATGATTCGGCGAGCGAGCTATCTATTATCTGAGTAAGAGAATGTTGGAGTATGAGACAAGGTACATTATGATTGAGCGCTTCTGCTTAGCTTTAGTTTGGGCCACTCGGAGATTGAGACATTACATGACAGAGTATTCCGTGCAACTTGTTTCTCGTTTGGATCCTTTGAGATATCTATTTGACATCTTATTTTTACGAGCGGACTTATGAGATGAAAGCATGCTTTTGTGTGAGAGTTTGATATTTGAGTATATCGCTCAAAGTCCTGGTGGGTGCTGTGCATATCAGCGGCCTCACTTTCGTGTCGACGGTGGGAGTGATTGATAATGATTTTCCGAATGAGGAGATCGTAGGGGTGACTAGTTTGTTTGGTAGTCTCATGTACTTTGATGGTACGACCAACCATTCTGGATATGGGATAGGTGTTCTATTGATTTCTCTGCATGGTGATCATATCTCGAGATCTATTCGTTTAGCCTTTTTAGATCGTTATTCGACCACGAACAACATTGTTGAGTATGAGGCATGTGTCCTTGGGTTAAAGACTGCACTTGAGCTCTGGATTAGAAGGATGAAGATATTCGATGATTCTAATCTAGTGATTAGATAGATTCAAGGTGACTAAAAGACCAAAGATGTGAAGCTTAGGCCATATCATGCTTATTTAGAGTTGCTAGTTGGGAATTTGTGACTTAGCCTACACTCCTACACGGCGCATAAATTAGTTAGCTAATGCTCTAGCTACTTTGACTATGATTGACATTCCTAAAAAATTGTGGTGGTTTCGCCCACTTACTAGTTGAGACTAAGTTGTTCACCTTGTGTATAATTGATAAGTTAGGGTTTGATGATTGTTTACCATGGTATCATGATATTTATCAGTTTCTTAAATACGACACATACTCACGAGGTTGGCTCAAGGACAAAGAGCTTTAGGCCGATTAGCCACTTGCTGTGATATAGCGGAGAGACACTTTATAGACCGTACGAGTTGATGGTGTGTTATTGTTGTGCTTAGATCGAGATTCAGCTAGCCCGGGCTGATGAGTAAAGGTCATCTTGGGAGTTGTGGGCCCCACATGGGAGGACATATGTTGGCTAGTAAGATTATGAGGATTGGCTATTTTGGTTGACCATGGAGCAGTTGTTGTTAGTTTGTTCAAAGATGTCTGAGTGTCGGATGTGGAGATCTCATACCGTTCCACCGTGAGTTGCATGCGTATTTCACCTTGCCATTGATGCAGGGCATATATGTTATTGGGAAGATTTCGCGTCTTCCGGTGGTCATGAGTTAAATGCTTGGTCGCTGTTGATTATTTCACGAAGTGGGATTGAGGCCACTTCTTGTAAAGTAAATTCGGCCAGGTGGCCACTGCTTATCGAATCGCGTATACAGATATGGGTTCCTCAGAGTTGATATCGGACAAAGGTGTGCATTTCAAGGGAGTGAGTTGACACTTTATTATAGAGATATGGCATCGACATCACGGTTCGTGCTGCGTCTGGTATGAACAAATGGGGCGATAAGTCGCGAGCAAAATATTAGAGATTCTATGCAAGATGATTGGGCTTCGAGACTAGTCCGAGAAGCTTCCTTTTTCATTATGGGCATATCGCACCTCCTTTCGCACTTCTACAAGAGCCACACCTTACTCTCCAATTTATGGCATTGAGGTATTTTTTTCCCCGTTGGGATAGAGATGGGATCCTTGAGAGTAGCCCTAAAGCAGCAAATTTCTGAGGCGGAGTGGGCTCAATCACTATTGATCAGCTTAGCCTGTTAGATGAGAGGAGATTGAGAGATCTTGACCATGACCGAGGGCTTACGAAAATGGCCCGTTCTTTGGCAGGGTTAAGCTGGTCGCTGTGAGGCGATTTGGTTTGAGAGTCCTCGGAGTTGGTCAGCGACCACTGGGGAAGTTTAGACCCAACTAGAGCGGACCTTCACGATGATAGAAGGAGTTAGGCCACAGGGAGGCATAGTTGATGGACTTAGATGAAAACCAATTCTCAAAGCCTGACCAGCGTGGTCAATGAGAAAAATTCGTTTGAGACCATAATTACATGAGATGCTGGATAGCCATTATTATTTGGTTATCATATGCCTTATCCTTGTTACTCACATTTTACCATTGCCTGACCCGTTCCAGGCCTCACTTGCGCATTTTGGCCTATCTTTCTCTTATAGCCTTGTTTACTTTTTCATATTTGGGATAGGGGTCCTCTAGTGTGTGGATGCTTTAGTTTAGGGATCTTATGAGTTATAGACACATTGACATATTATTTACATCATCTCTTGCATTCACTTCTGTTGTTATCCGCTCAATTTCATAGTTTTGTTTTCTACCACTTTCTTTCTATCTCATTCTCTTTCCCATAGATTGTTGATCTATTCATTTCTCTTGCATAGGGGTTTAGCCATTAATAATTACCCACTTATTCCATCGACATTTATTCAAAGACCTTTAGTTTGAGAGGCTTGTGTCATTTCATTGGAGTTAGTTTATTGTACTTGGCACTTGGAGAGATATTTGTTCATTGTCATATCAGTTTGTTTCTCGTATGTTTTATTAAACCTATGTGCAAAGAAAAAAAAAGAGACAAAGGAAAAAAATAAGGAAATAATAATAATAATAATAATAACAAAATAAATAAATAAATGTGCACGTGTATATATTAGGTATCAGTATCAGTATTCCTTGAGTACGTATATGGATTTATGAGGATCATTGTTTTGAGTGTATGTATTACTTATGAGAGTTCATATGTGATCTTCCTGAGATCCCAATATCATGTGCTTACTTTTAGATTTTAATAGTGGTATGTGGAGATGGTGATCCTCTTCTAGGGAGGAACTTCGAGTCGTGTCATATTCATCAAATCACATTTTTTTTTCGATGACATGTCTTCTCCATGCGGTGATTTAGAAATAGATTCATCATATCGTCATCGAGTTTTTTCCTTCTTGTTATTTATCTTCTTGGCTTCATACCTCTCATTTTCACATTTATCACCCTCATATGTTCATTGATTTTGAGTTTGATGTTTCACTCTACATCCTTGTCCTTTTACCTATCTCACCTCCTGTTACACTTTTTGTGTCACATCATTATCATCGGCACTTCCATCGGATGTTCTTGTGTCCATTGCTCATGAGACTTCTTATGCATGTGGCATTCCACACACGAGGGCATGAGGTTGATCATTGGGTATTTGAGCCTAGTTTCCCTTCATTTCTTTTACCTTATCACCCTAAGCCTACATTACGGTCTGTGTCGTAAGACCACCTTGAGGCCATGAGATTTGACGTTTTCTTTAATAGCATCTACATGGATAAGCATCTGAGACTTGGTCAATATCTGGACATTGTCATGTTGATTTATCTAGGAGATACCTCACAAGCGTTTGGATTCATTTCTACTTGCGGTTCTGGATGACCCAATGTTAGCTTTCGTTACTGGTAGATGTGTAAAACCCGAGAAAAATTCAATTTTTCTGAAAAATGGTAAAACAGTAATTTCGGTTGAAAGCGAAATTCTCAGATCTCGGATAGTGAAGCAATTTGCGGCAGATTAGAATTCGTCTCGCGAAATCTAAGTAACTGAAAAGTTTCGTCGAATTATGAGACAATGAATATTTCACAATTTGCAGGTGATAAATCGCTAGTGACTTCGAGGCGGATTTTGAAAATCTGATCGAGAAAATGGCGTGAGTTAAGTTCATTTAAAAAGAATTAGTTGAAAGAAATAAAATTTTCGGACAAAAGGGACCGAATGAGTAATAGAAGTTATGTATGATAATAATAATAATAATAATATAATAATATTATAATAATAATAAAATAAAATAAAAATATTTATAAAAGTCAGCATAAGCGCATGATGCCATTTCAGTAGGGAGGAGAGGGCGTCGGGGCTGGAGAATGAGGAGGAGAGAGAGATTTTTAATTATTTTCTCTCTCTTAGTTTCTTTTTGGATCATGAAAATCGGACGGTCGGTTCGTCGAGTGAAGGCAAAATTGATCTGTGATGAGGCTACGCGTGGACACCAAAAGTTGGAGTTTTGACAAAACTCTGTGAGGTAGGGTTTTATCCTCTTGTTTTACCCCTTGTTAAGTGTTTGTAAATGCTTGTGTTGGTTTGAGGCGAAATGAGGGAGCCGTTTGATCGATCCCAGTCTTGGGCAGAAGTGTGGAAATTTTTGGAGAATTTTGGAACCCATTTGGGCGATGCAGTATTTCGTGTGAGAAATTTGTTTAGGGTGTTTGTTTAATAATTTATGAAATAAATTGTGTTTTGGTGTATAGGCCATTGGAGATAAAATTGTGATTTACTCAATTATATGGAATATAATTGTGAGTATAGGTCATTGGAGATGAAATTGAATTGCTCAAGTGAGCTAATTTGGGTGTTGTTTGATCCATATTGTTGAATTACATGTGGTGTGAATTACAAATTTGAGAATGTTGCAAAATTAATATATTGGTATATATATTGTATAAATGGTTTTTGGAAATGGCATAATGCATTTTCATATGCAACTGGAGTAACCTAGGGTGGGGTGTTAGTGCATGACATGAATTTTAAAAGCAGGCATGATTGCGAAAGGAATTTCCGCAGGGATGATTTTCAGGAGAATTGGGTTGAGAGATGGGCCCAGCAGATCATTTCGGATGAGGACCATGACTATTTCGGAAAGCTCACC
The DNA here is from genome assembly GCA_016808115.1 of Tetrastigma voinierianum. Classification (NCBI taxonomy): domain Eukaryota; kingdom Viridiplantae; phylum Streptophyta; class Magnoliopsida; order Vitales; family Vitaceae; genus Tetrastigma; species Tetrastigma voinierianum. The sequence goes on from JAEQBH010003607.1 coordinate 855,140, forward strand.
AGCCAATTCGCCTCGGAGGGTAGTCCCATATTTTTTACCTACGTTCGGTGAGTATATTTTCCAAGAGCAACCAAGTTTTGTTCACGAAAATGATTATTTTCTCATATGGCTTAGGCAAGTGTGAGTGAGTCGGTGAGGACTCGAGACATGGGAATGGGCATGTAGACATTCAAGTAGGATCACGTATTTACTTGAGTGTGTGTTTATTTTGGAGCATTGCATATGCACTTAGGTAGAGAGTAACCCATTTAGGGTGATTCCACTACTGGGCGATAGCTCACCCTGTCGAGGGAATATCATTTCAGGTACAGGGAGCGTTCGAGAAGACGGCTCATCATAGAGGCCGATTTTGAAGAAAGTCGGGTTGTGGCTTTGATGTTTTGGATAATATGTATTAGAATTATAGATTTTAATATGTATTTGTATTAAGAAGTAATAAAGTAACTCTTGAATTTATTGGAATATAGTTGGCACATGTTTGATGAGAGTATTGATCACGAGGGGCCCAGTAGCCATTTTTACTCGAGATATGGGTCTCGTAACCACGGGAGCGTATAGATTTTCACGCGGGGTTGGCTGAATTAGTCAACGGACACGCAGTTTAAGGCGTCCACGGGATGCATGGATTTAGACTGATTCCTCAAAACTATGGGGCATTAGATGCCATACTGGGGCATACCCCCTATATGTCGAGATCGTTTGGAGTTATTGGTTTGTGTAGACAGATTCTTGCTGAGATTTCAAGCCATATTTTGATATTTGAGGGTTTAATCATGTCTCTATTAGATGTCGCTGTATCGCTACTTGGGCATATCCTTATTCGTCGGGATCATCGGGAGTTTGTTTGTTTATGCATCACAGTCCTTACTCGAGAGGATGAGTTTGTTATGACGATGCTGGGGATTTCATCATGTTTTGTTAGATGCCACATTGGGGCATATCCCCAATCTTTTGGGATCATTTGGAGGTGGTTAGTTTGTCCAGACAATTCTTATCGAGGATATTAGCCATTGTTATGACATTTTTGGGCTTCATCATGTTTTTGTTGGATGTCATACCGAGGCATATCCCTCTGATTGAGTGAGATCATTTTAGGTTGTTGGTGCAATGGGCGGGTCCTTATTGGGAGGATGAGCCTTGTGCGACACAATTCTCACTTTGTTCCATCATGTTTCTGTTGAATGCCATACTAGGGCATACCCCCATAGTTATCGGGACCATCTAGAGGTGGTTAGTTTGTGTAGATAATTTTCATCGAGATGATGAGCCTCATTAAGACACTTTAGGTAGATGTCATCCTGGACTATATTTCCCTATTTTTTGAGATAACACGGTCTTTGGAGATGTAGATGGTTTGCAAAGATGAGCTTCGTTGTGACATTTGCTCTAATATTTGTTTATTCAAACGGATCTTTGTTAGGCCATGTGAGGTTGGCGGATATTTCTCGAGCTTATTTTGCATCTTTTTATCCATTGTGGTATTGTTAAGGGTCGTCTATCTTTGATGTCTCGAGATTTGGTCGAGATTCCATATATGTTTCCTAGCGTGGCTTTTTGGTAGATGAGAGAGTTATTCATTTTGAATCTTTGAGTTCTTATTGGTCCTTCATGATAGATGCACATGCTTGTACTATTTTTGATGATATGGTTGGTTCGACTTTTGAGCATAGTTGACTGCCTAGAGTCACTTCGAGTATCCACTCGATGTGATGTTCCACTTTCCATACTGGAGAATATCCCCTTATTTTATTAATGAGATGATTTGACATCAATGACAGTTATTTGGTAGTCCTTGTTTGATTGGTGGATCCCCTTTACATTGATAGTAGTGTTCTTGAGATCTGATCCATGCATATATCGTCTGACCTTTTACATATGTTTATGCAAATGAGGTTTTCACAGCCCAGTTATTCGAGTTCGAGGGACTCGGCCAGCGGCTGGGCCATGTTTGCCCTCATAGATTTCAGGCGTTCAGACTTCGTCTTTGCTTTCTTTTCTTTCTAGATTTCAGATGTTCTTCATTTTTTATCAGGTGTTCAGACTTTGCCTTTGCCTTCATTTTCTACAGGTCAAGCGTTTGGACTTACTTTCATATGGATCAGATGTTCAAACTTTATCTGCATCACTATTGCTATGCAGCGATTGGGACGTTCAAACTTAAGTCTTCTCTGAATCGAACTGGAGCTTCGCCTTTATATGGATTAGATGTTCAAACTTCATCTGCATCACTGTTGCTAGCACCACAGTTGAGACGTTCAAACTTTGTCTTACAACGGATCAAGCTTTGTGAACCCTTCATATGGATCGGATGTTCAAACTTATTACGTATCATTTGCTAACCGCCATGATTCGACGTTCAAACTTCATCTTTTTAATGATCGAGCTTTCAAACTTTCACCTTCATATGGGTGGATGTTCGACTTCACATCGCATCACATTTTTCGCATCACAGTTAGACTTTCAGACTTCGTCTCCTACAGATTAGGCGTTCAAACTTCACCTTCATATAGATTAGATGTTTAGATTACGCCTTCATATAGATCACACGTTCGGGCTTCGCCTCTACCTTCTACATCTTGAATAAAGGCGTTCAGGCCTCGCCTTTATGTTTCCTCGTTTCAAACCAGACATGCAAATGCCTTCACCACAGTTCAGACCCTCAAGGTTCATCTTCATTAGAAATATTGCTACCAGTATTCACGATCTCTAGCATTGCTGACTTTGATCACATGGCTTCTTTTGGTTGTCTTACTTTCCACTGGCTACCTCATGAGTTTGTTAAGTCTACATCCTGGTATTATGAGGTCTTCATCGACATACCATTTGCCTTGAGCATATTCCATATTAGTTTCACCATTTTGTTGAGTATTCTCAGTTTTATGTCATCATGACTGGTGTTGATTGATATACAATGCATAGGACCATTCTAGCACCTATAAGCAGGTCGACTTTCCCTTGTTTCAGATTTCGATATAGGTTTCACCTTTGAGATGACCTTCTTGGATGGAGCTTAGATCTATAGTATGGGTCGGACTATAGGTTATCTGAATTTATTCTGCCCTTAGGGTGTCTAGGGCCCTCTTGCCTTTGTTCTAATGTCCCTCTTGAACACTATTGGGATCTCCTTTTTTCTTCGATAGAGTTCATCTCACTTCACTCACTTTTCACACATTTGTTTTACTTCATTGTTCGTGTTCCTTACACTTATGAACTCTATTGAAGATGGGTATGTTGTAGACCCTCAAATTTAGAGCTTAGGAAGTTTTCCTTTATGGGAGGCTCTGCATTGAGATAAACAAAGGAGAGAGACCTCCTTTTTCCCTATAAAGAGGGTCTTTCCCAACAGTTTGAGAAAAAAAAAACCATGGGCCTCCCCCACCAAAGAATGGGAGGCCCTAATGACCCTTAATTAAATATTTTTTTGGGAGAAATTTTTAGACAATGGGCCTCTAATTTGAGGCCCAAACTTGTCTATGAATTTTGTTTCGGTTCATCTCTGTGAGAGAGGAGATGCTCAAAACTTTCATAGTTTAAAATTTTGGGCTTTGAGGTCCCAATTTTGGGAAGTGATCCTATGACACCCCTATCCCGAGGGTCCCGTTGACAACCCGTCAACCTGCGGAAACATGTGAATATCGCGTTAATAGATATCACTCAATTTGTCTCATATATTGAGTCATTCCACATATTTAATTCACAAATATACAAAATATATGATAGACTATTTAATCAACAGTCCATTTATAGTCATTTTTATAGGACAAAAAGGTATATAAGTTTTGGTTATGCTTGAATATAATACAAGACAAAAAAAAACAAAACATAACAAAGCCTTTGTCGGCTCTCATTGTAGCGCCCCAGCTAGGCATAGGATGTAGTAAGAGGGTCACTCTTTTTTTTAAACTTATAACCTTTACACTTACATATTCATATAATGTTAAACAATTATACTTGTATTACGATACATGTAGACGGATTACAAAGAAATATATATACAAGCTCCATATATGGAAATGTTCAACATTTCTGATATTTACATTAGTTACAAAATTTCATATACAAAATAGACCTAAGAGTCTTCTACAATGGGCACTATTGTTGTGGCACACATTGATATTAGATTTTGGATTCTGGAAAAAGAAAATTTTTCTTCTTGTACCTACTGCAGTTGAACACGTGCTAAGCTTTAAACTTAGTGGGAATATGACTTCTATTAAGAGTCACCACGCTATACATATGCATATAACACAAATAACATTTCTGATTCTTATCATTTCTCATATATATATGCTTTTTCATAACTTGATTTCATTTCTTATCATCTTCCATATACTTTTCATGTAATCTTGTACTTTACTTCTTGTTCTTATGTGTATACTATCATCGCATAGCGGTGTTATGCTTCTCATATCATGTCGTGTATTCTCTACACTTCCTTTAAGTATACACATCTGTTTTCTTTTTATGTTCATATGCGCATGACCTTAGAAGTGGATACGGGAATACTATAATCTATGAGGGCGAAAGCCATATTCAACTGTATGAAAGCAGTGATCCATGAGGAGCCCCTGAAAATGGCTATATTCAGCATGTAAAGCAGTGGTCCATGAGGGCCGGAGCGCGTAATATATTATACGAAGGTATCATCAGCATGCGAGGCGGTGACCTATTCCATGAGGGCCGGGTATTTGTGGTGACCGCTTTCGGGGCCACGAGTGATCCCCAAGCGGGATCTATGTCATCGACGAAGCGAAGGTAGGGAGTGCGAGGGCTTGTATCTTTGCGGACTTATTTTTCCTTAATAGGCATGCCCGTCTATCCCTACGGGTTACAGCGAATTGTCGATGTGTATTTTATGCTTTCAGTATATATCTCATATTCAGAATAAAATTATTGTCATTCGGGTACTCATATGTGATATATATATATATCTAATCATTTATTCATAACTTTGTATTTTCATGTCTCATTGTATGCATAAATAACTATGTAGCACCTGTATTATATAGGTAATTTATGAATTCATAATATGAATAACTATAGTTACCTACAGAACCTACTGTTTCATGTTTTCCAGACTAAACATGAGTTCCAATCTTATCATGCTATCTATTGATGAATTCTTGATAGTGACTTTCACGCCGAGTCAGAACACTCGAATCGAGTTGAGGCGAAGTTATGACCAGAGTTGGGGTCATCTTGCGGTCGATCTTGACGGTGACTGGTAGTGGTGTGGTATGCGAGTGATGAAACTAGCGTTTGGCGAGCCTTTGTTTGTGACCCTTGTTGGGCGACCTTTGTTGAGCTGACCACTTTTGGGCGACGCGTTGGCCGACCCTTGATTGGGCGACCAACGTTGGCGATACTTTGTTGGGCGACCAGCATTGGGCGACCCTTTGTTTGGCGATCAACGTTTGACAACCAGCATTTGGGCGACCCTTTGTTGACGACCCTTTGTTGGGCGGGCCCGCAGTTGAGCGACCACTATTGGCGACCCCTTTGTTTGTGACCCCTCTTGTTTGGTATTTAGAGTAAAAAGACCATAACGGTCTATAAGTCCAGTCGAGAAATTGGCTTAACATCAAGTTCATTGATGTGGCTACAATTTACTAAGGATGACTAGCCTTACAGATTCCACAGCCAATTTTGTCCTAAAAACCCCATTCTAAGATACATATTTCACGCATATGATCGACCATAGAAATTTTAAAGGTTGACTTGCAACTAGACCCTTCTGAGCACATATTTAGGAGCCTTAAAGCTCTTCTGCTCAACCACACAAGAAATGAGTTTAGGAGTTCCCCGAGCCAAACCATTACACAAGATAGAGGTTCTTAACCATGTATCTAAACTTTATAGTCAAACTAGACTTCCCTTCTCCCATAGTCAAATTCCATACCAATACTCAAATTTAGTAATTCCATACGACCCAGAAGACATGTCAGGTACTCAAATTTAGTAGTTCCATACAACCCAAGACATGTATCCGTACTCAAATTTAGTAGTTCCATACCTGTAATCTTCTTCTTCTTCTTCTTCTTCTTCTTCTTCTTCTTTTTCTTCTCTCTTCTCTTTTGTTCGTATTTGCTCTCCTTTTCTCCAAGACCAAAAATGAGATATTTATTTTGGTCTTATCCCTTTTTATTTCTCTTTCTAATCAAAGGAGGAAACTTCCTCCCTCTTTCCTTTAAACCACTTGTCTCTTCCACAAATTTCATCCTTATTTCATTCTAATATCTTTCTTTTATTATTCTTTGGTCCTCCAACTCTTATAATATTTGCAAATCAATTTATGTTATTTCTCTGATAGCCTCTAATCTTCTTTATTATTTGTAATTTAACTTATGTATATTCTACTTTTGTTTTATCTTTATTTTTATTCGAATAAACCTCACCTTTACGTTTATTATACCCAAAACATGTTATAAAAGCTGTTAGGGTATAATTTGAGATGTTACAACTCCCTTAAGAAAATTTCGTCCTCGAAATTCACACGGTCGAAGAGTTACGGATCTTTGTGCTCATAGTTATACGGCTCCCAGTAGCTTCTTCTCATCACAGGTGGTGTTGCGGAGAACTTTCACTAATAGTACTTGTTTGTTATGGCTGTTTCCTCGAGCAGGAAGTAGTCTTTGGTTCCTCTGTCCATATGACAAATCTTCTTGTACTTGTATTTCTACCTTGCAGTGGTATGTGCGACTCATCAGTGGTATCTCGGAAGCATCGACATGAGACACATCGTGTAATTGGCGACTCTAAGGCAGTACTTGTCGATAAACCACGGGGCAATCGTTCTAAAATCTCATATGGCCCCATGAACCTTGGACTCGAAACTTGCCTTCGACAAAACCTAAGAATTTTCCTCGTAGTGATACCTTTAAGAAGACCTTGTCTCTCGCTATATTCAATATCTCCCTCTTTAGGTTAGCATCTGACTTTTAGCCGATCTTTTATTGCCTTTAACCTCTGCCCGAATAACTTGTACTTTCTATTAATATCTTTACTATGCGGACCTATCAGTTTATGCTCATTTAGTGCATCGACACACGGGAGTTCTACATTTCAGCCCGTACAAAAGCTTCATGGTGCCATACCCGATGCTTGGCCCGAAAACTATTGTTATAAACCCAAATTCCATCAATGGAAATATATACTACTCAACTTCCGAAAATTCAGCCACGACCTGAAGCATATCTTGACACACGAATATCGATCTCACATTTGTCAAATACATTTTGCGGATGGAATCACGGAGTGCTAAAATTCGAAGCTTAGTGCCTAAAGTGGCTTGTAATTCCCTTCAGAACCTCGATCTTAAATCTCGGATCAGTCTCTATATCAGACACAATGAACAACGGCACACCATGCAATCGCCACCGATCTCATCCACATATAACTCAGCTAGTTGATCCGCCAGAATAGTCGATCGGCGGTATAAAATGGGCGACTTTGTGAGCTATCCTGATCACCCGAGACAAAGTCATGTTTTTGTTGTGTGAGGGGAAAACCCAGACACAAAATCCATGAGTAATGTTATCCGCCATTGAGGAATTGGAAGGGGATTTAACAAACTTTATTTGGCACTTGGTGTTGAAGCTTTGACTTCTTGACACGTCAAACATAGACACATGCTACGATCCACATCTCTTTTCATTCCTTTCCACGATAAAAGCTGTTTGAGTCTGGTACATCTTATTCCCTCCAGGATGCATAGTAAATCTGTATTATGAGCCTCAAATAACGCTTTTTCTTTAGCTCTTTATCATCGGCACATAATCTGTGCAGGAAATACAAACTTTCAACTTCTTTCTCTAAAAACTTAGTCTTGTCACCATTTCTAACCATCTGTAAATTTTTCTGTAACTCTTCATCATTTTTCTACGCATCTATAATCAGTTGCTTTAAAACGGGTTGCGCTTCTAATTGAGCTAACATAGCTCCATCATCTCTAGTCTCAATCAGCATCTTGTAGTGACATTGCTGCTACCCTTTGTCTTTTCGACCCAAGCATCTAGAAGCTACTATATTAGCCTTTCCGGGATGGTAATCTATGATGTAGTCATAATCCTTAAATAACTCTAACCACCTTCGTTGCCTCAAATTTAACTCTTTCTGCTTTAGCAAGTACTTGAGACTCTTATAATCGGTGTAAATTCTACACTTCCCAAGTATAAGTAGTGTCATGTATTTTTAAAGCAAACACTACGCCATTAACTCTAGGTCATGAGTGGGATAATTTTGTTCATGGCTTCAAGCTGTTTGGGCGCGTAAGCCCTTTACTTTCCATCTTGCATTAACACGCATCTAAAGCCAATGCATGAAGCATCATATACAAGGTATACTCTTTTTTCCGGGTAAGGCTGCGTCATGCGGGTGCTTCAGCGGCATCCCTTTCAACGAGTTCAAAACTATTCGACATTTATGCATCCGCTCCAGGCTTTATTCCTTTCTGGTAACTTGGTGGCGGGCTATGACCCGAAAACCTCTCACAAATCTTCACCTGTCTTGCTAAACCAGAAACTTCTCACCTCGGTTACATTTGAGGTGATTTCCAATTCTAACCGCTTCAATCTTAGCGGGATCAACTCTTATACCCTCGTGAGACAAATATGGCCTAAGTGAAACTTCCTTTAGCGAAAATCACACTTCTTGAGCTTAACTATCTCTTCTTTTCTCTTAATGTCTCAGAAGACTATTCTCGGGTGTTGTTCATGCTCACACATGCATCCTTAGAATACACCGGGATGTCATCAATAAAAACCCGCGACAAATTGATCCACGCTAGGAATTGAGGAAAACCACATTCATGATCATGAATCTGCTGTAGGTGCATTTGATCGACCCAAATGGCATGACCGAACTCGCAATACGACACTGCCAGGTTAAATGGATCTTGGCGCTCTGCTCCTTTACCCTCAGCGATAATACCACGATCGCGGAGTCTATCTTGAAAGACCCGACTCCTTTCAACTGATCAAAAAGATCTTCAATTCTCGGCAATGGATACTTGTTTTTCACTGTCACCTTATTGATCTGCAGATAATCGATGCACATCCGTAGAGTGTCATCTTTCTTTTTCACAAATAAAACAGGTGCACCCCAAGGGGACACACTGGGTCGGATAAATCCTTTATCTAAAAGTTCTTGCAATTGACTCTTTAACTCTTTCGGCTCAGATTTGGAGCCATCTATCGATTGCCCTTGACATAGGGACTGTTCATGGTACAATTTCTATGGCTATGTCCACCTCTCTCTCATGTGGAATGCACAGTAACTCTTCGGGGGAATACATACGGAAATTCCCTTACTAAGGATCTTTTCTATATCAACTTGACCTCTCTTGAATTAAATGTAAACTTAGTCTCTCACGTCCTTTCCTCCTTAAATTCTCCTAGCTTGCATAGTGGAGATGACGTGGAGCAGTACACTTGATCCGATACCTTGTACTATTACCTCGATGCGGTGGTATCTCAACACTACTAGATCTTTTTGTCACAATCCACGATGGCTCGGTGCTGGAACAACCTTGATCCATTCTGAGAATCAAGTCAAACTCTCGGAAGGGTAAGGTTATCAAATCAGCGAGAAACTCTTTTGTTTGTATAACAATGGGACAATTTCTATATATGTTATTCACACTAACGTTATTGCCAATGGTAGTTACATACATGTCATATACTAGAATTTCTCCATTCTTGTACTTTGTCAAATACATGCTCCATGCACACGTATGAATGAGTAGATCCGGGATCGATCGATGCATGCATCTCTGCCATCATATAAGAAAATATACGTATAACCGGGGAGCATTCGATCCTCCATGAGCCTTCATAGCATGTATGCTCGTCTTGGTCTTGTGTTGACATGGGGCGATCTTGTCTCTGAAACTATGCCTCCTCGTCCGCACTATCTTGAGATGGGCCCATTCTGACTACTACCACGGTCGCGGTCGAAAGTGGTGTCGCGGATCTTCCTCTGCCACTTCCTTGTTGAGCCACATTATCCCCCAATTCTCGGGGGACAGCGTAACTCAAATGTTGAGAAGCCACACGAAACACCCTCCTGTCACTATCCTGCAAACTCCCGAATGTCTTTTATGGCAATGAAGTGAGAATTTCTCCTGTCTAAGCTGACACCTGCACGTACTTCGATGCTACGGTAGACCTTTGCCTTCTACCCTCGAAGCGGGCCCATATTACGATTGAGTGGAACTCTCTAGCTCTTTTTCACGAGGAGGAGCGAAGCTCATACAGAAAACTTTTTCTTTTGAAATCTTTCTTTGTTGCTCGTTTCTAGTCTCTCTACTTTCATTGCTGCTTGGACCAACTGATAAAAATCCACTGCTTGGAGAGAAGTCATAGGTGCTAAATATCTCTTGATGGAATCATGCAGTCCATCCTCAAATTACCCCCTGCAAATACTTCGGTGAGGACGGTCCGATTGCATATTTACTAAGATGGCTAAATTCTTTCATATTCGACCAGATAAGCTCCTTTGCTTCAAATTTAGGAACTGTTTCCACTTGGAATCCCTATACATCTCAATAACATACTTTGTCTGAACTCTTGGACAAGAATTCCCATGTCGAGTTTGGAATCCTTGGACTTTTGAGTGATTTACCAATCATATGCCTCACCTGCCAATAGTGAGGCGCACATGATGCTCTCGTCGGGAGGGCATCTAACCTCTTCTAATACCCTTTCTAACTTTTCCTAACCAAAGTCGGCTTTCTCGACTCTTTGTAACGACCCATGGAATTCCTCCTCCGTGTCTTCTTCTAACGTGTCTATTGGGCTTTAGGAAGATCGATCTATCTAAAACCCGAGCCATGTCTTGCGATATTCTCGGCAAGGCCCCACGTAGGCTCATTAGGTACATTACTTTTCGAAGGTTCGAGGAAGGCGTAGCCCTTGTTCTCTTGGTTAACACTCTCAATGACTTCTTCACGGGTGATCCGTCTCACAAAACAAAGGACATCCACATCGAACGACCACATTACTAAACCGGCTTTTCTATCTTATATACTCTATTCAGAAGCCACCCTAAAGCCTAAACCTTCGGAAAGCCTAAACCTAGGCTCTGATACCATCGCGTGGCGCTGACTCGGCATAGGATGTCAAGTAGAAGTCACTCTTTTTTTTTTTTTAAAACTTATAACCTTTACACTTACATATTCATATAATGTTAAACAATTCTTGTATTACATTACGTAGCGTGAGGATTACAAAATATATATACAAGCTCCATATATGGAAATGTTCAACATTTACAATATTTACATTAGTTTAAAATTTCATATACAAAATAGACACAAGGTCTTCCGGTGGAGCACCTATTGATGTGTGTAGTCTTTGGCTGGCGATGTGGATTGCCCCGTTCTCGATTCTTCTTACGTACCTACCGCGGATTGAACACGGAGTGCTAAGCTTTACGCTTAGTGAGATATGACTTCTATTAGAGTCACCACACATCTATACATATGCATATAACACAAATAACATTCTGATTCTTATCATTTCTCATATATATATCCTTTTCATAATGGAGTTTCATTTCTTATCATCTTCCATATACTTTCATGTAATCTTGTACACTTTTACTTCTTGTTCTTGTAGCCCATACTATCATCGCGCCAAGCGATCTTCATGCTTCTCATATCATGGTGTATTCTCTACACTTCCTTTTGCATATACCTATTATCATTTTCTTTTATGTTTCATACTTGCATAAACCTTAGAAGTGGATACGGGAATACTATAATCCATGAGGGCAGGAAGAGCTATATTCAGCGTGAAGCAGACATTGATCCATATATGAGGGCAGAAGCGCTATATTCCTTGTAGCCAAACAGTGGTCATGAGGCCGGAGAAAAATATAATATATTATACGAAGGTATCATCCTTGTCTGAGGCAGGTGACCTATTCCATGAGGGCCGGGTATTTGTGGTGACCCTTTCGGGGCCCGCAGTGATCCAAACGCGGGATCTATGTCATCGACAAACGGGGCGAAATATCAGAACTTATCTGCGAGACTTATTTTTCCTAATAGGCATGCCCATCTATCCCTCTACGAGTTCTAAGTAGGCAATCAATGTATGTATTTATGCTTTCGATTATATATCTCATATTCTATTATAATTTATTGTCATTCGGTACTCATATGTGATATATATATATATATATATATATACAATGCAATTCAGGCTCATAACTTTGTATTTTCATGTCTCATTGTATGCATAAATAACTATGCTTACCTTGTATGCTTATAGGTAATTTATGAATTCATAATATGAATAACTATAGTTACCCCTCTGAGAACCTACTGTTTTCATGTTTTCTGGGACTAATATGAGTTCCAATCTTATCATGCTATCTATTGATAAATTCTTGACTCAATGGAAACCATAGAGTCAAGAGCATCGAATCGAGTTCGGACGAAGAAGTTATGACCTTAGAAGTTAGGTCATCTGTGATCCGATCTTGACAGGCGACTGTTGATGAGAGTACACCTTTGAAGTGGCGGCTTCGGTCGCGAGCCACCTCAGTCTGACATCTAATATCTTCCTCAGGCATATGGATGGATTCTTGACTCAATGGGCTTTCCATAGAGTCAAAAGTGCTCATCGAGTTAAGCAGAAAGAAGTTACTGACCTTTGGGATTAGGTCATGTGATGCGATCTTGGCGGCTGGGCCGGCTGGTTGCACTGAAGTGACGGCTCGATCCTAACACCTCAGTCGACATCTAATATCTTCTCATGCATATGGATGGATTCTTGACTCAATGAAACACCGCCAGAGTTGAGAACACCGTCGGAGTTCAAGCGAAGAAGTTATGACCTTAGTTGGAGGTCGTACCCGGTCGATCTTGACGAGGCGACTGAAGTAGCGGTGGCGAAGTATGCTGAAGTAGCGGTAACTGTTGGCGAAACCTTTGTTTGCGACCAGTTGGGCGACGCTGTTGGGCGACCACTTTTGGGCGACCAACTGATGGCGACCCTTTGTTAGACGACCCGCAGTTGGGCGACGGTATTGGCGACCAGCGTTGGGCGACCACGGATTGGGCGACCCTTTGTTTGGCGATCCTTTGTTTGGCGACCCTTTGTTGGGCGACCCTTTGTGTGACCAGCGTTGGGCGACCCGCAGTTGGACGACCTTTGATGGCGACCAGCGTTTTGGCGACCCCTCACCCATTTGACTGTTTAGAGTAAAAAGACCATAACTTAGTACATAAGTCGAATCGAGAAACCGGCCCAACATCAAGTTCATTGATGTGGCTGCAATTTATGGAGGACTCGCCACCAAAAATTCCTGTATTTCTGTCTAAAACCCATTCTAAGATCGACTCATATGATCGACCATAGGGAATTTGCAGGTTGGCTGCAACTAGACCCTTCTGAAACACATATTTAGAAGACCTTAAAGCTCTTCTTAACTCAACAAGAAATGAGTTTAGGGTTCCAAACCCAAACCATACACAAGATAGGGTTCTTAACCATATCCTAAACTTTATAGTCCAAACTAGACTTCCATACTCCCATAGTCAAATTCCATACAATACTCAAATTTAGTAATTCCTTACAACCCCCCCCCGAGACATGTATCGAGTACTCCAAATTTAAGTAGTTCCATACAACCCAAGACATGTATCCGTACTCAAATTTAGTAGTTCCATACATGTAATCTTCTTCTTCTTCTTCTTCTTCTTCTTCTTTTCTTCTCTCTTCTCTTTTGTTCGTATTTGCTCTCCTTTTCTCCAAGACCAAAAATGAGATATTTATTTTGGTCTTATCCCTTTTTATTTCTCTTTCTAATCAAAGGAGGAAACTTCCTCCCTCTTTCCTTTAAGCCACTTGTCTCTTCCACAAATTTCATCCTTATTTCATTCTAATATCTTTCTTTATTTACTTTGGTCCTCAACTCTTATAATATTTTAAATCAATTTATGTTATTTCTCTGATAACTCTAATCTTCTTTATTATTTGTAATTTAACTTATATGCATATTCCCTACTTTTGTTTTTATCTTTCTTTTATTCGAATAAATATGCCTTTACGTTTATTATACCCAAAACATGTTATAAAACTGTTAGGGTATAATTTAGGGTGTTACACTCATCCCTCCTGCGGTCCCATATCTTGAATGAGCCTTTGCATCGGACAGCTACATGCACAGGGGTCTCACGATGGGATGAGTAATGCCTAGTAGAAAAATATTCCTACAAGGGTTACTCCCCACCTAAGTGCACATGCAATGGCACACCACACATTCAAGCAAAATATGTATGTCCCTACTCAAATGTCTACATGTTATGGATGAGAATGTGACTCCCCCTTTCCCACATCTCGAGCCCTCTCTGACTCCCTCACGCATGCATATGCCAAGTGAGAGAAAACACTTTTAAGCAAAGGTTTTTGTTAGCGAAAACACATTGTCGATTTCCGATAAAATTATTTTGGACAATTCTCCAAGGTGAATTGTTGGACAACTCTCCAAAACAATCCATTGGACATCCTCCGACGTGAACTGTTGGACAACTTTCCAAAGCAATTCTTCGGACAACTTTCCGATATAATTTTCTTTGACAACCCTCATATTTTTATTCATTTGTGGACATACTCCGATAATCAATTATGAGTCAACCCTCACAGAAAAACATATCATGCACTCACACCTACGGTTTAGGGTGCCCCGATACATATAAATGCAATATGTCATTTCACACCAATTCATGTTACTATATTTAAGCATGCATATATTAACAAAATGCACACACAAACAACATGTTATGCATTTTTCCAACACGAACACACAAAATGACCTAAATCTCGGACCCATAAAAAAACAGGGCACCTCTTGGTCCCTTCACAGTTCATCACCAAATTATTGGGATACCAAAACACACCATAAAACCTAAAGACATCAGTCCCAAGATCAAAACCATACCTCAATACAGTCCACGATGACCCAAAAATAGTCCAGAAAATCCTATACGGAATTTGTCAGTAAACAATCTGAAGAATTAGCTCAAGCTGTGCAAAAAGCAGTCCAAATTCAGCCAGCGTAAGCAGTCCAAAATTCCAACACTCAGTCCAAAAAATTGAGGATAAAATTTATGGCCTCTCTCGGCCTCTAAGAACACCTCAAGCCATTAAATGACACTGACTAGAAATAACACAAGTAGGAAAATTCCTACCTCGTGGTTAGTGAAACTCCAAGATTTTAGTACCCATACGTAGCCCTCGACTGCGTGAATCCAACTTTTGCCTTCGGCCCCAACGAAAACCCTATGGTCAGATTTCCATAAATCTTAAAGAAGCGAAGAAAAATTAATAATATCTTCAATCTCTCACGCTAACTCTCCGGACGTTTTTACTTTTCTTTTATTTTTTTAGTTTTATCAATTATTATTATTATTATTTTGGATACATTATTCATATTGCTTCATTGGGTTTATTTCTACTCGAAACAATTTATTACTTTTCAATTCACTTTATTTTAAATGAACTTAGTCATTTCTACGACTTAGAGATTTTTAAGTAAAATTCTAGATCCCTAGAGTCATTGATAACTTATTACTCAGAAAATCATAAAATATTCCACTTGTCTCAGAATTCAACGAAACTTTTGCAGGTCCCTTTAATTCGTGAGGCAATTTAGCAGCATAATCTTGTTTCGTTATCGAAATCCTAGAATTTCTAGGCTTCCTTGAACCCTATAGCAATTTATTATTTTATTAACATTTTCTATTTTTGAAAATTTCTAATTTTCCGGGGTTTTATATTCTTCCCCCTTAAAAGAATTTCATCCCGAAATTCCACTTTTATACGCATCAAACTACATGCATATGTAACCTTACAACTCAAGGCAGGTGTCAGTATGATAACACATACAAGGTCACAATTACTAACAACTCGATGGGCTGTCAACTCATCCATTTCAAGAATGACATAAAAACCCGATATGGCTACCACTCGAAGGACCATGGCGGAATCACACAAGATCTACGGTGACTCCACCAGTCGACATATCTTACCAACTCTCACCCTAGATCCTAGGAGAGAATTTTTCCCATACCATCTACACCTATAAATGGCAACTACCTTTATTTACTTTCATTTTAGTCTAATTAGTAATGCACATGCTAATTACTAATAGACTTGACAACCATGAACTGACCCGTTCATCACCTAAGTGGTGCTAATTACCAACCACTCCTTTTTATCTATTTCAATAAAATTCAAAACTTTCATGTTCATTTCATTTTCCAACCCCTAAGGTTATAGGTTCCTAACCTTAGCACAACGTAATAATACTATGATCACCTTTCCCATATACATCATCATTGTGTATATGTTTTCCCGCATATTAATAGCCAACACAAACACGCAATCACAACCATGGAACACATATCAGGACACAACCTGAAACACATCATGCATGCGGTGGTCTAAACCCGTACCACGTGAACTCTTAGGTATTAGTGTGCCTAAACTCCGATACGACTATGGCCCATTTGGTATCAATTTCTCCATGATAGCCATGATGCAAGCCCATGGCCCTCGAATACTAGATAGTCGTATACCTATGCTGCGATACCATCTTTGTGAAGTTGGTATCGGACATCAGCGCCAGTGTGTCATAACCCGAAGACCCTGCTATGACACCACTTATCCTGGGCGAAGTACCCGGCCAAGCTACGGTGTCGTATGCCTTGGCTTTATGCAGTTGTAAGCGGCCACATCGGGGTCGTTGATAACCGTCGGCTACGCGAGCACGTAAATATCGGGTGTCGATATCCACACTCATTTGTCTCATATGTGAGACTCATTCCTATATTTAATTCACAAATATGCAAAAATATATGATAGACTATTTGTAAGCAGTCCTTTTATCACAGCCAGGTATCGTGTTTTGATTTATGCTCGAATATATCTGAACAAAAAAACAAAAACATAACAAAGTTTGCATCGACTCTCATCCCTCCTGCGGTCACATGTCTGAGCGAGACACACCTGCCGAACTTGTACGAAAGGGTCACGGCGGGGTGAGTAATGCTGATAGAAAATATTCTACCAGGGTTACTCCCCACTTAAGTGCACATGTAATGGCCACCCACATTAAGCCAAAACATGTATGTCCCTACTCAAGTGTCTACATGTTATGGATGAGAATGTGACTGCTCTTTCCCACGTCAGGAGCCCTCTCGACTCTCTCACGCATGCATATGCCAAGTTTGAGAAAACATTGTTTTCAAAACAAAAGGTTTTTGTTCTTGAAAACACATTGTCGATTCCAGATAAAATTCTTTTGGACAACCCTCGAACAAAAACGTTTAGACCGATCCTGCGGGAGTAAATTGTTGGATAACTCTCCAAAACAGTCCATTGGACATCCTCCGACGTGAACTGTTGGACAACTTTCCAAAGCAATTCTTCGGACAACTTTCCGATATAATTTTCTTTGACAACCCTCAGATTTTTATTCGTTTGTGGGACATACTCAATAATCAATTATGAGTCAATCCTCCGAAAAACATGTCATGCACTCACACCTACGGTTCTAGGGTGCCCCAGTGCATATGAAATGCAATATGTCATTTCACAACAATTCATGTTAATATATTTAAGCATGCATATATTAACAAAATGCACACCTGAAACGACATGTTATGTATTTTCCAACACTAACACACACAAAATGGCACAAATCTCATACTGCAAAAAGCAGACTCTCTTGGTCCTTTTACGGTTCATCACCAAATTATTGGGATACCAAAACACACCACAAAACCAAGACATCGATCCAGGATCAAACCGAGACCTCGTCACGAGTCCACGACTACCAGAAAATCACAATAGAGCGATCGCAAGCAATCCTAAAGGGTGCTTGAATTGTACCAAAAGCAGGTCCGAGAAATTAAGCCCCAGGCGTAAAACTTAGTCTAGAAATTTCTAAAAATTCCTACACTCAGTCCAAAAAAATGGGGACTAAAATTTATGGCCTCTCTCGGCCTCTAAGAACACTTCAAGCCATTAAATGGCCTTTAGGTTAGAAATAACACAAATAGAAAAATTCCTGCATATGGGTTTAGAAAGCAGATTGCAGTGCCTCTGATGCTCATTTGCATGGATCGAAACTTTGCGGCTACTTTGACGAAAACCTACGATCCGATTTCCATAAATCTTAAAGATAAGCAAAGAAAAATAAAAATAGAAATATCTTCTCCCTCTTCACGCTAACTCTCCTGGACGTTTTTTACTTTTCTTTTTATTTTTTTCATTTTTATCTTTTTATTATTATTATGATTATTATTAGTAATAATATTATTATTTTGGATACGCAGTTATATTACTTTATTCGGGGTTCTATTTTTACCCAAAGTAATTTATTTCTTTTCAATTCGCTTTATTTTAAATGAACTTAGCCCGAGTCATTTCTGACTTAAGTTTCGTAAAAATCTAGATCCTTGAGAATCCTTTACATCAGCTTATTACTCAAAAAATTGCTAAAATATTACATTTGTCTCGGAATTCGACGAAACTACGAGTCCCTTTAGATTTCAGCGAGGCGAATTTGCAGCCTTGATCCGTTTCTTCGTCAGAGATCTAGAAATTTCTAGAGCTTCTTGAACCCGCCTGGCAATTTATTATTTTATTAACATTTCTTGAATTTTAAAATTCTAATTTTAAGGGTTTCTGAGATAAGACTTTAGAGGCAGTCTCGGCAGGAGGTGACGACACAGGGGAGATGCCCGTCTCTGCAGTAATTTTTTCTTGACTTTCTTGTTGTTATAAATTCTTACGTTATAGTTATTTTTTTTAATTAGTGTCTTATATATATATATATATATATATATATATATATATATATATATATATATATATATATATATATATATATATATATATATATATATATATTTAATTTATTATTTATATTTAATTCATAGTCTTATTATTTTATTTTCTTGTAAGTATATTGTTGTTTTTGTTTTTATTTATTTAATTAAATTGGTTGTTGATGTTTTCAATATTTCAATTTATTTTTATTAACATATGAACCATCACCCACTCTTAATTTAGTAAAATCCTCAAATTTAAAAAAATTCAAGTTCTAAATTTTCATTTCTCGATTTTTAATTCAAGTATCCAAATTTCAAATTTCAAAATTTCAAATTTCTCATTTTCTAAAATTCAAATTTTCAATTTTAAAATTCAAATCGTCTCAAGTTTCAAAATTTCAAGATTCCAATTTCAAAATTGCAAATTCCTAATTTCAAAATTCAAGTGCCCTAATTTCAAATTTTAATTCTCTCAATTTCTAATTTCAATATTTCAAGTTTATAATTTCAAAAATCAAGTGCCATGATTTCAAAATTCAAGTCTCTCAATTTTAATTTCAATTTTTCAAGTTTCCAATTCCCAAATTTCCAATTCTCAATTTCAAAATTCAAGTACCTAATTTCCAAATTATAGTCCACTCAATTTCTAATTTCAATTTTCAAGTTTTTTCAATTTAAAATTCAAGTCACCAATTTCTACAAAGTTCAATTTCCAAAATAGCAAAATTCCAAAATTAAAATTCTAAATTTCAAAATTAAAGTGCCTTAATTTCAAAATTCAAGCACCCTAATTTCGATTTCAAATTTTCAAATTTTCAAATTTTCAAAATTTCAATTTCAATGTAACACCATTTCAAATTCAAGTGGCCCAATTTTCCAATTTCAAATTTTAAGTACAAATTACAAATTTTCAAGTCAATTTTTATAAAACTCAAGTTCTTAATTTCCAAGATCAATTTCCAAAATCTCCAATTCAAAATTCTCAAACTTTTTAATTTCATTTCAAAATTTCAATTTCAAACCGGTTTTCAAGCATTTCAAACACATGATTAATTTTACAATTCCTATAAAATGGAATCTTGGGAAGTTAATTTGTATAACATAAAACAGGGCTTGGGTGGGGCTTGACAGCTCATGTATTTTTTTAATTTTGACTTTTGATCTATAACCAATTTTTAATTGAATGTGAATATTCTATATTGTTGTGTCGAACTAACATGATTTTCTATTGATTACGCTTTTGATTCGTTGCTCAGGTACACATTTTTCTCGTCTGAATTTGCTTATTTATTTATTTATATGTCTATTCATTTATATATATATATATACATTTATATATATATATATATATATATATATATATATATATATGATGTGATGTTAATATTATTAAGCTTGATTTTTATATCCATTTAATAAGATTAGTCAAATGTAAAACTTCTTTAGTTTGTTTAGTAGAGTTGCATTTTAGGATCTTAAAGGGGTGTTATGCTTTTATTGTACCTTCATGATAAGTAACCTGACCCCGGACATAGACTTGGTTTTTCAGGACACACTTTTCTTATCAGGGAGTCGTATTTATGATTTTCTTTCTTATTTGTTTTCCCTTTTTAAAATAAAACAAAATAAATGTGAACCTAAGCTAGTTTTAAGAAAATGGTTTTAAAATATAAAAAGCAGTTTCAACTTTTGAGTGTAAAATACATAATAGCAAAAAATCTTGGGATTCCGCGGTATTCTTAGAATTTTTTGAATGATTATTTAAAGTATAAATATATTTTTCCTATACATTTATTCATTTTATTTGAATTTTATATTAATATTCATTTCATGTTTATTTCCATGAAACTACATATCCCATTCTTTATTTTTTCTTTTTTTTTTGAAATGAACAATATACTCATTCTTAATTTACTATAATTCTTACTTTAAAAAAAAATGAATTTATTATAATTCTAATAACCAACAAATTTACTATAAGCTATGTTTGGTTTCAAAAATTTTGAAAGAAAGTGCAAGATAAAGAAAAAGTAGAAAAAAATAAAAATGAAGAAAAATAAAATATTGTTGTATCCAACATATTATTATTATTTATTACTTCAAACTCATTTTATTTATTTTAATTCATAAGGATTAAATAATTGAAGAATATGTAAATTTGTAAGTAAATTTATTTATGATTTTATTTTAGATTTTCATTAAACAACCAAATATAAAATCATTTTTTTTCACATTGTTTTCCATTCCTCGGTACTTTCTCGAAACCAAATACAAATTATAATTTTAAATACAAAATTCACTACCTATTCATTAACTACATAAAGATCAATTACCCATTAAAATTTGTAATCTTGCGGCATTTCTTAAAATAGCAGGATTACGGAATGATGCCGACCAAGAATTGGTCGGTAATTCTTGTTCAAATCACGACCATTTAGAGACCAAAAGGGGTTTGGTCAAAAAAAAAAATTTCGACAAGAGCAGGCCATATTCTGAGCCAAATAATTTTGGTCGAAATTGAAATACGTAAATTAAGCGGGAATTAGCGCCAAAAAATTACCTACCAAGTAACGACCAAAAATAAATTACCATGAAAAATTGGTAGGTAAATAGGCGCGACAAAATTTTTTAACACAGTAATTCACCAGGCCAAATTTGGTCGAGTAAATGATCGATATTACCTCATACATATATTATGGCAGGGACCATATTATATATTAAAGCCTCGAAATCTTTTCATTTTGGACTTATTTTAATCATGATGAAATTAGAATTTATGGCCCATGATTTAGAGTTCTACCAATAAGAATAGGCAGTTAGGATTGAATGAGAGCGACAATTGATTTCCTAAGAGAAAATTCCCATGACCTTCAGTTTCATACCTAACCTTCATCCAACCTCTATCGAAAAACCACGCACAACCAGAAGGAACCCATTCTTTTTCTTCTCTAAGCAACAAGAAACACTGCATGCCTCCTTATTTTCAAGAAAAAATTTGTTTCCAGGGTTCAGAGATTTTGCCAAGTCAAACCCTTTTGGTAAGGGAACCACATTTTCATCTTTTCTTTTTCTCCATTATCTTTTCAGGCTCAACCCAGAGCATTTTCGCGTCCCCCTTGGACCTCCATTTGGCCAGGCCTATCACCACCATCGTCACCAGTTGTTCTTGTTGCTTAGTTCGACACAAGCGTTCGCGCTGCGGTAGAGGGGATCTTTGCCACTACTGCGCGATTAAGTGGAAGATCGTGACGATCTTCCCTTTAGGCTTCGTCGGCCTAGCATTGGTTGAAATCCGTAGCCAATTGGACTCCTAATCTTGGGTGTCGCCGTTGCTCCTCTTCGGACTGCCATCGATCTAGCCGCTGCTCCTCTTTAGCTCGCCGTCCATTTTGACTCATGGCGGTTGCAGCGTTACTCGAAATGACATTCCCTCAAAATCTACTGCCAACAATTCTTCAAGACGACATTCGATTTTTTCCAGCAGCGTGATTGAGGATTTAACCAGCCGACCATCGATCCTTGAAGTCACGTATTTCCCTCGTTCCTATTCCAAGTTTCGATTTTACTAGCATTGAATACTCCGGCGTATATTATGATTCTATCCTTCTCTATAATTTGACTTATTGGGGAATTGCATGTCTTCACTTCTTGTGCAGGTTCCAACTCGCTTATTATAAAACCTTTCCACTTTGTCTATCGGCGAAGATTATTTAAAGGTAAAATTTTCCATCATTCTAACATATATACTTGCTTTTTACCTTGGGGAATTGTACTAATTTGCATATAAAGCCATATAAGTATAGTTATTTTGGCCTATAACCTGAAATTTGACCTTTTGGCTTTTTACGTGTCTTTTGAGGAATACTAATTTCCTGGACTTATCATTGTACATAGGGATTTCTCACTTTGGACCCATTGCCCGTAGTCCAATTTCTCCATTTTCTAGGTAATTTTATTTCTTTTCCCTTTTCTTTTCTTTGACTTTATCTCAGACTAATACCACCTTAGCTTTGCAATATTTTCTTGTCCCTTCCCCCTTTGCTTGGGTTAGGTTTTACACATTCTATTGGAGAAGTGTACCTCTTCGCCTACTTTTCCTTTTCCATTACGATCGACAACCAAACTACTCCTTAGGAAGAAATTAAGGGCTATGATGAACCGACGATCATTGCCGAGGGCTTAGGATGAAGGGAGTATCATGAGTTGATTGGTTGTCTCTCCATTTAGAGAGGACATTAGGCATATTTGCGAGTTGACGGTTTATTTGACTCACCCACTTTGTAAAGCACCTTTTGGCCTGTTTCCAATAACTTTTGAGGGATGTTACTATTCTCGGAGGATTGCCTATCAATTATTGATGTATTTGTGTCTACTTGATGCTCAAAATTCATCCCTCCCATCTAATGAGTTTCCTCCATACATACTTCATACTCTTCCACTATCCGGAAATGGCATGATGCCACTAGGACTCCTTCCACTACTGTAGAGCATGTTGAGTTTTTGTGGGTTCTTTTATGCAGATATGTATTTTCCTCCTCGAAAATCCGACCATTTGAGTATCTTAGTTGGCGAAAGCATTTGCTCTCGATTAGACCACATGCATTAGGCGCCCCTTCTTGTTGACCTTAGTTTACCAAAATTTGAGTAAATCATTATCGATGAGGACTTACCATCACATTGGTGGTGCTTTATGGTTTGTATAGATGTGGTTGTTTGCATATTTTCCATCACTTTCAGGCCAGGACCCAACCTCCTTCAAGACTTTGGGGTTTCATGCAGTACGTTCTCTACGCACCATGGCTTCTAATGATCTAATGTCCTTTTTCTTAGGTTTGGTAGATCAACCACTCTTGCACTTGTTCTTGAGCTTAGATAATGTACACTTTTAGCTTGGAATTAGACCTTGGCTTCTCCTCAGCCATATTTGCATGAATTTAAGAGTTCCATTGCCTTTGCCAGGCACCACTTATGGTGCACTCATATATGGAGG